>VZTE01003721.1:147591-248945 GCA_013397775.1 Eulacestoma nigropectus
TATAATATGGAAGTAGAGAATACAAATTGGAGTGTGTTAGTTACAACTGACACACTTCAGCTATGAATGCTTTCACCAGCCACAGATGCCAGTTGTGCTTCTTTGTGATGTGTTTGAACATCACATGTTGCCTTAGCGCACTTCTCAGGTTCCCCCCGCTGTATGCAGTCTGTCATCCTGGCAGTTGTGAACCCATGGTCTCCTTTCTTCCTACCACCAGAGTCTGGCACATGTGTCACTAGGAGCGGTGTGAGAGGAGCATATGGTATTGCTGCAAGTGAGGAGGGATTCCTTGTGGAAGTATGAGTGCTGGAAGTTTTACGTCACCTGGAAGCTTTTTCTTCTTAACAATTGTTATTTTTGCTTCATTGAAATGGACATGTCTGTCCATAAGCAGGCACCTTGCCACTGCAACAGATGGGCAGGAACGTAAGTAGCCAGGAGAATAGATCTGTATTGTGTAAATGTCTAATTCTGCAAATGGGTAATGGTCAGATTCTCAGAAAGCTGTCACTGTAGTTCTTCATAGGGAACTTCCTTGGCATATGGCGATAAGGGAGATAGTCTATTATTACTCAATTACTTAAAACACCCCAAACGATCAAATGTAATGTCCTTTGTTTCTCTCTCTAATGAATAGGAAGCAGAATGCCCGCAGATAACAAAAAATCTTCAGGTTTCTCTGTTTATGTGAAGAAGAGATTCTAAGGACAACAAGGCTTTAAACCTCTATCTGTGTGTGCTAATATGTGGTAAACACTAGTTGGTAGTCCTGTATTCCATGAAGTGTTTACAACCCAGAAGCAGACAATAGGTAGCTGATGTTCGAGCAGTCAAGCGGCTGGAACACAGGCATGGCTAACACAGGGAATGGATATTACAGTGTCTATAGTATGTTTTCTTCATTCCTGATTAGTATTACAGATTTTATGCTTAAAATAAATTTTTTTAAGAAACTTTTCTCCTATAGATCTAATGAAAACTACTGACTTTTTATAAGCAAAAGCTGTCACTGAAAGAAATAACACAGACAACTCAGGTGTTAGATGTTGTGTTTGGCAGCACATTAACCAGCTGGCAGCTGGCTGTTAGCAGCTGCCTGTTCTATTTCTTGCCTTTGTGAGGGTGTTGTCTGAAGGTTGAGAACAAAGGACACAACCCTAAGAAGCCTGCTTCTTAGTTCTGCTACCCACAGAACAGCTTGTAATACTTAAAATTTCAGATAATGAGAAAATCAATATTTTCAAAACAGAAATTGATCCAATGAGAAATGTAAAATAGGAGTCCTCAAGATTGCTGGTTTATGGGGCTGGTCAGATCTACGTGGGGAACATTAGAGAACATTAAAACAGAGCAATTAATAGCATTCAATCATAATATTCTTTAGTGTTACGGGAGAATAGGAGGTCAGGTGTGAGTCTTGGCTTTCTACTTCCATGCACATGTAGAGCAAGGTATGACCTTCACTCAAGCGGACACCTGCAAGGTGTTGTTAAATGGGGCCATTCAGGCATGAACAGTAATGTGGCTTTAGCAGCATGCAGCACTGCAGAGCCCAGCTGCACAAGGGTTTATCTGTGGGACAGACTGAACAGAGCCTCACGCTGCTGCAATTGCAGTTACCCCTGGAAAGCCTGCCTTGGTCACCTCCAGGAAGACTTAGACACAAGGGTAGAGATGCCACTGCCCACTGCCCACAGCCCCAAAAGTGAGTAGTAGATAATTCACTTGCCCTTGAAATGAAGGCATCAGAGTGTGTGCGTGTGGGCCCTGCAAATTGATAAGCATTGATGCTGAAACCTAGCCGAACATGTTCTCTGGCACATAACGCTCATGCTGGAGATGCTTTTCCAAATCCTAAATTGCTCATGGAAAGCCTTTCCTATTTTTTAATCTAATCTCCTTTTTCATTCTTTACAGATAAACCAAGTAACATGGAGGGTCCAAATTACAATCACTTGTTAAGTCTAGACTTTTTTCTTATATCCCAGTATCTACCTCTTTATTTCCAGAAGTGCTCAGAAGACCACTCAGTAGACTCAGAAAAGAATGGAGCCTGCTGTCTTAGATGTGAATAAAATCCTTAAAATTTTCATTTCCTACTTTAGGAACTTGTTTTCTGAAAACCTGATCTGTAGTGAAGAGCTAGTGAAAACAATGTTATCAGATTACCTGAATTCCTGCAGAGTAACAGTGCCATTAATTATATGCTTAAGGTTAAATGCATATAAATACAAGATCTGGGCCTAAGAAATTAAGTGGTTTGAAAATAGAGATATACAATTAATTCTGGATTTTAAAGGTAAACTGAAAATGTGTCCACATACTTTTACATCCTTTATATTGCTGTTACATAGCTGTTTAAAAATTAAAAGCAAAAGCAGATTCCAGTTTGCTTGAGAGTGGAAAGCACTTAAATATAAGACAAGTTTGTTACTGAAAGAAAAATTAAATACTCAAATATGGATTTTAAAGTGGAGAATTAAAGTAGCTTCTAAAGAACAAATATAAGCTATGTGGCTGCTAGAGTAGTTGCATAATGCAGGCAAAAAAACTGTTTTCTGACCATCTCCAGAAAAATGCACTTGAAAACAGATACAGCCAGGACGTAATTTTATTAGTTCTTGAGCATCTTTCCTCTCTTTCTCTGAGCTGTTGCTGTTTTTGTTTGGTTGGTTGGTTGGTTTGGCCTGGTTTGTTTTTGTAGAGCAATGTATCTAAGCTAACATTGAGGCCATAACACAAGGAATTTTAGAGGGATAGCTGTATTTTAGGCCTAGGTTAAAAAAACGTCAGAGAAAGCACTGTTTCTAGTCGAGGAATATTTTTAAACTTATATCACTCTGCCTATGGAATAACTCCACTGAACTCAGATTCAAAGCTGCAGATTTGCACAAATGTTAAGTCATCTCAGAAACCAGGTATTTGTTTATTATAATGATCTGAACCTAGAAAGATAAACAGTTATGTTAAATAGGGGCCACGGCAGGTCAGGATTGCAGAAAACTTAATTTATTCAACTCAAAAAGCAGGGACTAGCCACTTAAAATTCCATGTGATTAAGGTGACTCATTCTTGGCAGTAACATACTACACCAGAATGGAAAATCATCTTGATTTGTAATACGAAACAGAAGCTCATATATACCATAATAAGATGAGAATGAGTATATGAGAAGGACTGATGTATTGGTTCAAGTGAATTGAAAATTTGGACACACCTTTTTGCTTGCTCTGAAATGATCTGGGAGAAGTTCAAAAACACTTGCTATGCTATATCATAAACCAAACTGTATTTATGCATCACAAAACGGTGTCCTTGCATGTGCCTTTTTATGCAATGTCCTTCCGTCCTGGTGTGTTTTGATTTAAGTGAAGCATTGCACAACTTCACAAATGGAGCTGTGATCGAAGAAGAAGAAAAAGACACAACTCCGTGAATAGTGTTTTACTGGACAAGTACCTTCTTGGTCCTATATGCTAACAGATGGTAGAGATGCTGAAGATGATATGGACGGCTTGATATTAATATATATATTTGGGCAGGTTCGTAATGTGGGGGAGTAATGGAGTTTTTCCCTTAAGTGGTGGAATCCTTAAAACTGAGATTCTTCCTCCTTTTTGTTTTTATCTCTATGCAAACACCTACAGCTTTGAATGTATTTTTAAAGTAGCTTGTGAAATGATTTTATTTTGTTTTGTTTTAATATAAGATTTACTGTATTTGGAGTGGAAGAAAATAAAATTAAAAATGTGCAGAGCCAGACCTCTTCACTTTCATATTGAAGACAGCCTCTATTTAGACAGGATTTCCAAACAGTAATGATGCCAAGGCTTGCTGACTTTTTTGCTACAGTTCACTATAGTTCATGGAATTATTTTCACAAAATGGAGCTAGTGGCACTGTTCACTGAAGTTTAGTTGTTTGTGTGCTTTGCTGTACAGATAGGACACCACAACCAAGCTTTGTTTAAAGGAAGATGGTCGCCATGTGTTTGTCTCATTAAGGTCTTGATAGAAAAGGTCACTTGTGGGAAGTAGGTTTAGGTCTGTGGTAAAAGGTGGCACATACAGGTAATGAATATTACAAGTATACTTGTAATTCTCTGAATCTGTAATATTGGTAAGTACATCCTTGGAAATTTTTTTAATAAAGATGTGTAATTCCATAAAACACGAATGGACCATTATGTTGTGGAAAAGAGAATATCATTCTTGTTTGGACCTGTCATGCTTGTATGATGCTGCAATATTGAGGTGTTTTTCAGGTAAAACCTAAATAGAGAGACTGGCCCATGCTCCATTCCATGTCTCCTACATACATATTTATATGAATGCAGGATTAGTAATCTGTCTGACCCCCTACAATTTATCCGGTGACTGTGATCATGATAATGTGCAGTTCCTATTAATTTATCACCTATGAGATTTATTCCAGATTTTGAAACCTCTAAGCACAACAAATGATTACAGGAAAAAGAGAGCATGACAAGAAAATGTTTCCTTCACTTTTCTAAAAATTAGTTATGTAGGAGTCTTTTTTTCTCAAAAATAGCCTATATTCACTAGCCATTATTAATGTAATTTAATCCGGTATTTTTTCTGTTGGATTTTTTAAGCAAAGATTTGCCTTAAAACTGCAATGTTTAGTATATTTGACAACTGTAATATTTTAAAAGACTAAAAATATCAAATCAAACTTTTTTAGAAAAGATAGCTTATATAATTTATTGATGGCTTTACAATTTCTCTAGTACAGTGATTTGAATACATGATACAAAAGAAAAAATGCTATAAGAGAGAAGAATTGCAGATGCTTATACAGCCTTGTTGTATTTTAGTGTTCACAAATCCTATTTTTATACATATGGCATGTGTAATATATAGAATTAACATGACATGAGGAATTACATAAGACCTCAGCTGGTGTTTTTTAGTAATATTTAGTAGTATTCCTAATACCTCTTTCTTTCTTCCCCAAAAATAACCATTGATACAACTGTGTATGTAATAGAAGAACAACTGACAACTGGGCTTGCCTTTAAAATACTAGAATTGGCTATTCAGGACTCAACTGTGCTCCATGTTTTCTTCCATACTGTTTTCTTTTGTTGAGATCCATCAACACAGTTCCGAATTGGGGTTTCATCTAACTCTTGTGACTTTGACTCATGTGAGTGAATCAGCCATTCAAAACATCACTTGAGGAATCCTGTGTATAGACTATCAAGCAAAGTACTTCTGTGGTACAAATGTGATGTGACAAACATACTTTTTTTTCTTAGATTCTAGCATCTTAACATCTCTGGGAGAAGGACAAAAGATAACAACAGAAGCTGGTTAAGTGTACTTAAAGATGCGTTCTTGCACAAGTAGGTGACAGGCAGTGGTCAAATGAATTCCTCAGGCAAACACTCTGAAACACTTGAAATCAGCATTTCTCTGCAACAGATTGAAGTAGTTCCTGGTGACAGTCTTTTGTGAGTAAATATTATTAGCACAAGATGACAGAAAACAGATTGCCTATGCAGGTACAGAAGGCAAAGGAGCAGGACTATGCACAAGACGTTTGTCAGAGAGGAAAATGTTGCTGACAGAGGGTAGAAATATTAGCACATGAGCTGTATTTTCAGTAACTTAGTGGGATGAGAAGTCTCAGTACAATCGGTGGGAGATGTGGAGTGATGCTCCAGGGCAGTGAACAGAGTACTTTTCTGGGAAGAGCTGCCAATGTTACTCACCTTGCAGATCCTTCCAAAAGCACTCTGGTAGATATGCCCTTTATTCTTACCCTTAGCCTGTTGAGACTAGGCCTGGTTTTCAGAGTTAGAAATAATGCATGAAACCTCAGATTGAAAACCAGTGACCATGGCCAGTCTTTTCAAATGTGAACTCAGTAAACTCAGATGAAGGGCTCTGTTCCTGGGATTTGATGTAGCTGATGCTTAAATGTGGGCAACTCTAAACACGCTGAGCTTCAAAAATGGGTGACAAGCAGAATGAAGACCTGAAGCTGAAATACTGGTTGTGAGTGCAATTTTTATGGACAGACACAAAAAAAGTGAGTACATTTTCTCTGACTACACTTAAAGTTGCCTGGAACTGGGGCAGCTTTGGCCTACAGATCATTTCGCTTCATTACCATGACTCTGAGCCTGAGTTAATAAGCTGTGCTGAGCAAGCTCATGTGTCTGCACCTGTCTCCAGAGTTCCTTGAAGTAGCAGAAAAAGAAATGTGTCCTTTTGGAAAAGCTGAATACTTCTTTTGTGGTAACTGCAAATGCTGTCTTTTAAACCTGCCCTATTATTCTATGGAGGTTTTCAAATTGATGAACCTGGAGAATGGAGCTTGTGTAAGAAGAATTCATCCTGAAAAAGAAATCCACCTCATATATTTATGTGGTAATGCTCCTTGCTTCATTTCTTTTAATCTTGTTATCATCAAAAGTTGGGGTATTTTTGAATACAAAGGTACTCCCAAACCATAATTTTATTTAAACTAGTTTCCATGTGATGACATCACAGTCACTGGAAGGTACTTCACCATAAATTTTTTCCTTTCCGTTTAACACTCCACTCACATGAGAAACTTGCTCTTTCTACTGCTGGTCATTCAGATAGTGATACTTTGAAGTTAACAGAAGTTTGAGTTTCTGTGCAGTTTTCATGATTAAACCTACTAAGTGTGGAGACACTTCAGTTGCAAGCAAAACTTGATCATATTTGAAATAAAGTTGACTAGCCTCATTTACAGTAATTTAATGTTTTGTAAGCATAGGCTTTCAGTATGTGCCACTATTGTTAGCAGTCAGGAGTTTAAATTGAAATAATTACTGTCACATCACTGTTGTGGAGTCTTTTGTAGTGCACACTCAGGTATTTTGTAAAATGAATGTAATAAGCATGTGTTTTCTCTTCTCTTTACTAGAGATCTTGCTTGATAAGCTCAAATAAAATGTAGAGTACATCTGAATCATACTTTGGTACTACTTCAAACCTGCTATTCATGAGTAAAGAAAAGTTGTCATGGAAACTTGAACTGCGAGATGCAAGACAATAATTTTATTCAAATCCTTTATTCAATGAATATGTTCTCTTGCTGTTAATTAAGTGTGAATTACTTACAGTTTCCTTGTATTTTTCTGTTATTTGAAATAAGTTGCTAAGCAATTTCTATTAATGTAATTTCTGAGTACTTCTTTGCACGTATTTAATATATGGCATTGAAAAGGTTTATTAGTTTTGGTTGAAAAAATTAGTCACATGCTAGGGTGTGTTACTTCTCCCTATGCATCAAGTATGTTTCCCTTTAAAAATGCTATTTTTTTCTTAAGTTCTTGTTTTTTGATCTGAATACTTCTAATTTTTGGATATTTACTTAACAGACCATCTTCAGGGAGACATTCCTGTCTGTGCACCCATTTATTGTAGCAGTTGTTGAATATAAAAAGACAAAAGGGATTGAATTTGTCACTTGGGCATACTGTAGTAAGCTTTATTGGAGAACTTTTTCCCAGGCTGATTGATTAATTAGGAAACAATTTATCTGACAATATATGACCTTAGTGCTTCAAATAGGATCTATGCAGTGAAATACATTTCTATCATGAGAAATTTTGTCATGTAGAATATTATACATTTGGGAATAGTCATTAAGTTAGGATTTGTTTTTTCCCTAGTCTATTTAAAAATTGTAACCAATTTCTACAGTATATTTTGTTGATACTTTTTTTTCAGGTAGGTGTAAAAATTATTCTGGTATACGAACAAGTAGGTGTACAGGTGGCTGTTTTTATAAAGACTGAAGCTGAAATACAGCCAGGTATTTTTTGTAAATTGATGAAATTGGAATAATTCAGGCTGCTTGGTTTTGTAGTCTGTTTTCATGATGACCATAGTAATTTGCTTAATATTATATTTAAAAATTTTAACTTTTTTTTCCTAACAGTTAGTAAGCGTTAAATATAATGGACTGTCACTCATGGAAACTAAATTTCTCTGTGAATTCACAGTTTTAATCTAGGCTGCAGAGCTTCTCCAAGTGAATCTCTTCAGACTGAGCTGTTCTCGTGAGCAAGTTACATGGGCAAGTTACATTTAAGAGTGGAAAAAATGCCTGTTTCTGCTCCACAGGTCTCTGCAGTCACCTCTGTGTTCTGACTTTTTATGTGACTTCGTGCTCATTTACCCCCCTATTCATACTGCTCTTTCTTCTTCTGTATCTGCTGTTCTAATTTACATGCATTTTTGAAATGTTTTTCCACTAGGGCTGTTCCTCGATGTTGACATCGAGTGTGCCAAGTCAGTGGTGTTAAGTGTGGTGTAAATTAATGCTGCTCTGAAGAAGTGTGGCTGACAAGTAGCTGGGTGGCCCTGGCCACCAGTAGCCTGACTGCCTTTTCAGCAATTTCAAAATCCTGGGAGATGGTTTGATTTTAGTAGCTCCCATTCCTGTATAAGGTATTCTGGAAGTAGGACTCAGGTCCAATAGAAAGGTTTTGCCGATATAGTTAGTGTTCATGATTTTAGGTGAGTAAAAAGATTTTCCTAACAGAGCTGCAGCTTTATATACAAATTTACTAATGTATACTAGTAAAAGTCCTGTGATTTTGTTTTGGTTTTTTTTCTCAGTGAAGTACATCTCTAACATTTTTTGATGGTATGACACTGACCAGCGTTTTTGGACATGTGGATGCACGGCTAACAGCATCATGCTTGAAGAAATGAACTTCAAGAGATGGAAATGGAGATGCTGGTTGATATGCAAAAGTTAGTGACAGGGACTGTCTTTTCTCTCCCTGATGTGCCCTTCAGTGATACAGGCTTTATCTGCATAGATGAACTGCTGTTTGTTCACTTTTTTCCTGCTCCAAGATTGAGACAAATAATCGTGTAGTTTAAGTTTATATAAACATGAATAGAATTTGCCTTCTTATGTAAAAATCTTGTCTATGCTTCATTTTGTGGCCGTACTTTCTTACCACAGCAAGATCTGGCCCGACTTCAGAATCATACGAGTAATTGCTTATTGATTGTCTCTAATCTTTTGGCAGGTGATCTGTGAAACTACTAGTTCAATCCCTACCTTATTGTAAGCTTTGTCAAAATCACTATTTGTTCTTCGACAGACTTTGGAAAAACATTGTCTGAAAAAGATCTCATTCAGACAGCATTTCAGATCCTGAAAATTCTCATAGCACAAACAAAACAGATAATTTTCCTTTTTCAGTACCTGATGTTTAAGAGACCTTGCTTAGAAGTTGAGTAGTTTATGCTTAAGAAAAGGTAGTATAAAGTGAGTTAAAGAAAATTATCTTCTCCAGAGGCTTTGCTTTACTTGTTTAGAAGACTAGCAACATATTTAAATAGACTACATAAAAACTCTGTTTAGTAAGAAGAATCCAGTGCACTTGTAAGGAAGAAAGGAAGAATTAGTTCTCCACTGTTTCTTAGTTACTTGTAGAATTTATTTGTGCAAGAAGAGAACAACGTTATGAAATATCTTGAAATAAATACTTCAATTTTGTGTAGATAGGAGAACTCAATAGGACAGCAGCTCTTCTTATAAAAAAAAAAAATTGCCATAGTGAACCATTCATACAGTTACCTGAGCAGACCAAAAGAAATGTTCTGTGGTGTACTACACCTTTCAAACTGCTAGCAAAAATCGGTGTCCAATTTTCTAGTGTTTGTTCAGAGAAAAATGGCATTTCAGAGTAACAGTAGGAAAACATCATCATTAAACTAGTGTGAAGTCCAGTGCTTGATCTAGTTTCTAACTTGAGGCTATTTTGGAACTAACCATTTTTTTATGCGTGCTGTGAGGAATTGGAGGCTTGAAGTTAGAAGGTCCATCTGAAATAACAAGACTTCCATGTTTCATGGCTTAAGTGTTTGTGATGTTAGATTTGGACATCTACATTTATTCTGCTCATCAGACAACCTCTGTAGAGGTATTATATTTAACATTTGTTTAATAATATTTTTAAAGGAGTGATAGCATAGATTTTATTTCACCTGGGCTGTACACAAAACCAGGGTTTTGGCCTGTTTGGAACCTGTGTGCCTATAGAGACGAATGTTTAGTACTAGCAGCACAGTGAGTAAGATGGACATTGTGTATGAAAGATGGGCTTCATTAGCCAGAATTCATCTTCCGGTGATTATTCACTTTATGCGCTTATGAGGCCACATCTGGAATACTGCATCCCATTTTGAGACCCCAGTACAGGAAATTTCTTGCTGAAACTCAGGTGAGGTGAGCAGTAGGTGCTTTGAGCACATACCGTATTCTAACCGAGGGCAAGGGATTTGTTTGGCTCAGTTTTCAGAAGACTTAAGTCTTCAGCTGCAGAATGAGGGCTGTTTACAAGATGAAGCCCCACTGCTCCCAGGGCTGTGAGCTTGAAGGACAGAAGACAACAGTCCCAACTTGCAGCAGAAGAGATTCTAAGTAGATATAAGGGAAAAAACTGTTAATTGTGGGAGTGATTAAACACCGGCACAGGTGCCCCATGAAGATGTTTAATGTTGATCCCTGGAGATTTCTCATTGTAGGCCAGACACTGAGCAACCTAATCCAACTTGGAGACCTGCTTTGGGTAAGAGCTTGGACCAGACAACATGCAGGGACAACTTAAGTGATTCCACTTAAATAAAGGATAAATGTGAACAAGATGAAGAAACGGACATATCAAAAAATTCCCAAGTGCTATTCACTTTTTATGGATTTTGTATTTTTAAAGTTTTTTTCTTGTATTTGTTAGTGGTAAAGATCAAGTGATTTAAGTGGTGCTTTGGATAAAACCTAATTCCATCATGAAGAAAAGCTAATTTTTTTTCTTTTTTCTATAAGTAGATAGAATATATTGAAGTAAAACTTCAAGTACATCAGTGTAACATTTTATGTCTTGTCATCTGTTTATTGAGTTTCAGATCATCCATTGCAATTATCACAACATCTGAGTCTGGGAACATTAGTGATAAACAATTAAACTTATTAGTTGGCTAGCTCTAAAAATAGACTTAATTCGCTATTTTTATCAGTCAACAACACCTGTGATGGAATTCTAGTTTCATTTCCCCCTTCAAGTGCAGAAACCATGAAATTATCCAGAAAAGTAAGATACAGAGAAGAAAGTTTATAATGAAAAATAAAAGCTGGAAAGTGTAAGACAATTGTGCTCCATGCACCATCTATAGTAATTATATCCCTGGCTCTCCCCTCCTGAAAGAAAGGAAGAGGCTCTTTTGCTGACACTACATGGCCAACCCACCATGTGTGGCGATAAGATCGATGGAGAGGAATCAAAGGATCATTTTGATAGTGACAATTGTATTTATTTTTAAACAAAGATGCTTAGTTTCAAACAGGTCAGGTAGGAGTCAATAATGGGCAATGCAGAAAGCTAAAATAACTTTTAAGCTTTTTCTGTAAAGTTCTTTTAATTATGTTTGCTGTCTTGTTCATTTCCTCCCTGCTTTTCTTTTGTGAAAAGCTTCCAGCTGTTTTCAAGTAATGATTAGGTGTTGGTTATCGTAAGAGAGATGGAAAAGTCAGATAATTCAAGAAAAGGTATGAGTGGGGTTAAGTTACGGAATGTCACCCCTCTCCTGAGAGGTGGGGAAAAAGAGAGAAAGAGAATGGGACAAAAGTAAAACACCTGACTAAAATTGTTCCATGGGCAACTATGCTGTTTCTTTTTTCCATCCGTTTCCAGATCTAGACCCTACAATTACTTGAGAATTAAATAATTTAGCAATTATTTAAATAACAAATTATGTAAAGCTTAATTAACCATAATACACCCATCAGAAACACGAATGAATGTAGAACAGCAGGGAATAGATCTACCCACACAAATTCTCTTTCTGAAAGACCTAGCACAGATAATTGCCTTCCTTTTGGTCCAAGTGACTAGAAAACATTTGGGGCTTTTAAGGATATTCCAGTGAGGAAAAGAGACCAAGCAGTGAGCTGAGTTAGTTTGTTCTTGTTTGTTTGTTTGGAATAACACAGAAAATTTGGACTCTTTTCGAGCAGAGGAGTCATCAAATAATATCCTTCTCATATGAATAATATTCTCCTCATAGTCTTTTACTTTAGGACCAACTCTGGTTTTGTACGTCTTTCTATGCCCAAGCAAATCTGATTTTTTTTGTCTTTCTCTATCAGCATCTCACTCTTTTTCTAACTTAAGTGCCCAGCATCCATTCAAACTTCAAATAAAAGCATATAAAATCCCTTTTACCTATAGCAACAGAATTTCTTTGCCTCTTCGGTGAGGGGAGATGTCTGAACCAGGCTCAATGAGATTTAATTCAGTGTCTAACAATACACATTGCACTGGTCTAAAAAATCCCAGGCAGGTTTTATTGAAAGATGAAGATGTCCTGGACCTTAGGCTATAGAAGAAAATGCGTGCCATCACTCCCTTTCTTTTATTTTTCAGAGTTCCAGGTGGACCAGCACCTTTGGCAGATGCATTAACACTATCCCATGAGGAAAGAGTCATTTTTCCAAGCAGGCACCTGTCACACTATTCAGATCAGAGCTTATGCTGTTAAAAGTCACCTAGAATCCATCAGACAACTTGCTAAGGTCAAAGAGTGTCAGTAACCACACACTCTGAGGAAGTGGTATGATTGAAAATCAAATCCATGGTCACATTTTCCAGTCTGGAAGAGGAAACCTCATTAAGATCACCCTGCAGTACAATAAGTACTGTAAGGTAAGGTGTGGATAACAACAGAGAGGACTAAACTCAAAATCTGTGTTCTAGGACCATGACCAGACTTAGATGGGAAGGAGCTGCCTTGGCTATTGAAGCAATAAGATTATCTTAACCAACTGGGAAACGAGCTATAATGTATCTTTAACAAGATAAAGAAGCATAAAAATGTGAGAAGGTGTTATTGCTAAGTGGGAGTGGAATTAAATTAATAGGTGAATTTTTTACAGGGGGGCTGGAGCAGCAAGTGTGAGTCCCAGTGTTGAAGTCATATTGTCATCCCCTTTTTCCCAGGTTTCTCCTCCTGGAGATCACCACCTCTATGGCAAACGTCTGGATGATGACCAGTGAAGCCACTTTAGCCACTGCTGTTTCCAGTCCATCACAGCAGCAACATAAAATTTGATCCACATTCAACTTGTATTCCAGTTTGTGAGCTGCAGTGATCACCTGTTGAAGCCGCTGCACTTGGTCTTAAAATCCCTACCCACACCAGGTGAGGTGGCTGAGCAGATAGAGGAGGATGAAGCAGGGTTGCGGTGGAATAATAGTTCACAACAACACTGAGTTTAGCTGTCAGAAAGTCATACAAATTCTATCAAATATCTAGAAAGATGAAATGGAAGCCTGCCAAGACATAACCTGTCTAGGGCCTGGAGAATTCAAATGATTTGTTTTTACAAACCTGCATAGCCGCTACACAGGTTTTTGTGAATTTCACCAAAACTGGAAATAAATGATTTTTTCATTACCTTCACCCATGTGGAAAACTTCTATATGATGGGAAATGTTCTTTGAGAATGCGGCACTGATGGAGCCTGTATTAAAAATGTGCTTTAAATCAAACAGAAGAGAGAGCAAAAAAGAATGAAATACAGATTGTAAAGAAAGCAGGTGTCATTTGATGTGATCTATTTCAAACTTGTAGTTGCTTCACCCCTGTACAAAGTTTTAGCAGAGGCCTTCAGGATTAATACAAACCCAAAT
Organism: Eulacestoma nigropectus; assembly: GCA_013397775.1. Classification (NCBI taxonomy): domain Eukaryota; kingdom Metazoa; phylum Chordata; class Aves; order Passeriformes; genus Eulacestoma; species Eulacestoma nigropectus. Next base: position 161,309 of record VZTE01003721.1, read on the forward strand.
GCTGAGATATTTTTATTGTCTTAATAATCTTCTTTCTGAGTGATGGTTGAGATCCTCAGAATACATAAACCAAAATATTTATACTGTATTCATGCCTGCTGTATAGCTACCTAATTACTATTTTTACACAGCTTGGATGACTATGAGTAAAAATTGAGTAAAACCAATGCTGTTTTGTTGATGTTGTGTTTGATTTTGCTGTTGTTTTGATTTGGTTTTTGTATAGTGGGTTTTTTTTTATGATGTTTGCTGTTTCAAGAGTCATATTTCAGTCTATATCCCAATAATAATCGCACAGCAAATCCACACTGTAGGTTTGTGGTCAGTGTACTAGAAACAAAAGTCAGGAGCATAGATGTTGGAAAGATGTCCTTTATTATGTATACATTTCTTTGAGATAATTTAAGGAGATATTTAGATATTTGCCTGCAAACCAGCCCCTGCAATATTCTAAGATAAGTCCAACAGTAGGAATATCTGAGCTCTTACTCAGGCTCCCTTTTGGTTTTAGTTGATCTAGATGCAGGAGTTTCCACCAGACATCTTGTAAGAGATTGTCCTGTACTACAGCTGCTAGCACCCCAAATCCTTACCAGATCAAATCAAAGTTCTGGATGTGAACTGCTGCTGCTGAAGGGGTACATGCTGCCTTTTTTGCTACTACTGCCTGTTGACAGCAGAGAGTCATCACTTTTTAAACTGTGACATTTGTCATCTAACATTGACGATGTCCATGAGTCAAAGTGTTTAGCACAGCACAGGCACAACAGTGTCCCATGGGTCCTTGAGATGACCTGTCTTACAGCTTGCCAAGTCATGGTTTTAGGCAGAGCAAGTCCTTAACTGTGCACACAAGTCCTATACCTCTCTCTCTATATATTGCACATATTTATCCTTTTATTTCTGGAATTGGATCTAAGGAAATCAGTATGCTTAGCTCACCTCAGAGCACAGCGGGGCATTGCTTAAACTGACTGATGTCTTGCACATAAACCGTGAATGAAGGTCAGATAAACTTCATGTAGGAATGCAAATGCCCCTGTTGAAGCAAAGAACTCAGGCAACCCAGGCTTGATAATTTATCTAGTGCAGCATTTTTACTGGTAGCACAGCTCTGTCTCTGCAGAGTGTGTTGTCATCAGTGCCTTTGTCCATGCAATCATTATTAACATTATAAAAGCCCCATGAGGCCTCAGTCCTCAGCACTTTACCGATGCCACTCTACAGTCAAGAGCCCTGTCCTGGAGAGCAGTCTGGGTCTGTGGGGTACAATACTTCCTTTGTCTAGATTCAATGGCACAGCAGAACCAAGAAGATTCACATGTGCCTTCATGAGAGGAGAAGGCTTGGACTGGTCACAGCCAGTCTGATGTGCTTTTTATTCCTCTTATTTGCCCTTTCTGTTTTAACTTGTTTTATAAGTACAACTGAATTCTCAAGCAAGATTGAATTTTTATGCCTGAAATTGTTTGTTATACGTTTATACTGAAGTAATACATCTACATACTGCTGTTGTAAACCGCATTGTTTTGTGTCATACAGAAATTTGTGAACTTGCTTTATTGGCTCTTGTCTCTGCCATAATAAAATCCATCTGTACTTGGAGCAAAGAGATAAGGCTTGGCTCAATACAGGAGTATTCCTCTTTGTAAATTCTTACTCTCTTTCCATGAATTAAGAGTTGTTCTTTACCCCTGTCTATTATCTTGTCTCCATGGTCTGGATAAGTTTTTGGAATGTAAGAATTCAGTCAACATTAACTCTGTTCCTCTGCTTTGCTCAGTTAAAAACTGTTTCTGTGACAGCAGGAAATGAATTTTTTGAAGAAAAGTATTTGGCTCTGGAGGTTTTCTTGAAGACCTAATGTTGTTATCTTCCATAAAATGAGAACAAATACAGTCGGTTATTTTGTTGAACCTTTCTCTACTGCAATTCTGTTAATATATATATGGTTACTCTCTAATTGGATATGCACTTGTCCTCCAGATAGCTGGTTTCAGACAGACCAAACAATGCATTGCTATGTCCACAAATGAAGTGTTATGTTTGCTTTATACCAGACTTATTTCATGTCAGGATGTATATCAATAAACAGCTAGTCATATGTACACGTATAAAAAATTGCAGAAATTAAACTCTTTCACACATTTAGGGGAAATGTGTGAGGGGAGGGGATGAAGCCTCACATGATTTCTGGTAAGTCATGTTGAGCAGCAGCTAACACTGCAGCATCCATGGTACACTTAATTTCTTTGCTTCTACAGTTGACCCTGCCCTAGATGAGACAATGTTGATCACAGAGGAGAAAATGGACCCATAGTCTATTTCTTAAGTACAGCTCTGTTTCTTAAGTACAGCTCTGCAGTGAAAAGGGTAGGATTTTCTGTCCATGGTAAATGTTGGTGTTTGAGTTGCTGAAGTACTGACAGTACTATCTATAATTCAGTGATAAATACTGTAACACTATACCCATGAATGGCTGCTGTTCAAATACCAGAACGTCCTCAGGCTAGACCACTGATATCAAGAAATATTTTTATCCCCATCTGACAGATTCTGAAATCGAAGAAGGGAGTGACTATCTCACCTCAAATCACACTGCAAGTTAGAAAGCACCCATGAGTGTTTAATATATGTTATATAATATTCTGTATAATTTAGCACATATATTTAATATATATTAAACATTCACTGATAGTTTCTAACTTGCTGTGTGATTCACAACTGTGTGAATCCTTCCTTCTGTTTCTGAATATATAAATAATAAACCCTTCAGTGTTTATATTTTAATATTTTGTCCTTATGTTATTTTTTCTATTCTGCCCTCTGGCTGTTCTTTCAATGCACCTGGTAGCTGCCATGTTTTAAAAGGTCCCTTCATTAGCTCCATCAGCCTATCTTCTGTGGGCACTTAGGAAACAAAAATCTGCTAGGAGAATTTCTGAAAATCTTCTGTAAGTTGTACTTGAAATTACAGTACCTTTAGATTTGATCTATGAGTTGAATAAAATGTTTTTATCTGTAAATTAATCAAAAGCCCATGGTCCCTGAGAATTCTGTGTGGCTACTATTTTATTCTGGGATTTATAACCATATAACAAAGAAGCCACTAAAACCAAACAGCTAGCAAAATGATCTGGTACTCATTCTTTCTGAAAGAATTATACCACAAATGTAAACAGATCAGAGGATATTTAATTATTTAGGTTTAGATTTCAGGTGGGACATATCCAAGTAAAATGTGAAGACAAGAATAAATTGTTTGCATCTATGAAAACAAGGGCTTTGGAGTCAGGCATAACACATTTATTTACCATGCAGAGAGAGAATATTTGCTTCTAACTCTTTATAAAATTTTTCCCTTCAGCGATATGGAAGTAATTTTGTGGTCAGTGGGATCTGTTGGATGTCCTTTCCTAGTTTAAGTGTTAGATATTGTACGTGAGGCATGCAGTCCTGTGTGTAATGTACTCCATCTGTTACAAGACTGAAAGGCACATTTGGTGCACGCGCCTGCCAAATGAACTGCTGTGAGCTGCCAAAAGTGTAAGATGTTAAAAGGGAGAGAAGGGTGAATTTCCTGATTGTCTAATGCCTGTGAATGTAGCAACTGGAAAATAATTTCTAGTGTGGCATGCAGTGGAAGAATACAAAATTATTTATATTCCACTGTCTTTGGTGTTTCCAGTCATTTCCCTGCCTTCCACCTTTGTCCACAGTTGTCTCTCTCAGCAGTGAGCGGAGGTTTACTGCCATCGGGCATTACTCAGTCTCTCCCTGAGGTGCACAATCAGGCATCCTGTTTTTCCCTTGGAATCTCCTTGCCTTCTGTTTCAAAAATATCACTTCTCTGCTAGAAGTCATGGCTACCCAGCAGAGCTGGGATTTTTTAAGCCTAGGAGCCAGACCAATGAGAAGATTCTGGGTGCAGAATGCATCCAGTTAAAGAAGGGGAAACTTGAAACAGCTCCAAGCTTCCTACCCTGTTAAGGTAGAAAGTGTGCCCACAGTCACAGAAGAATGCATATCTGTGCTTTTCCTCCATCTCCTCCTGCCCTGTGCAAGGGTGGCTTGAGGTAGACAGGAGGACGAGGCACTCGGACAAATGCAGGCTGGTGGTGCATTGCCAAGGTGTGTTCCTCCTGCTCAGCTCAGAGCCCTGTTCTTGCTGCTCCTGAGCTGTCCTCTGCAGAGGAGTTAGTCCTTGGCCAGTGGGGGAGTGAAGGAGAGGACAGAAGGATTTCGGGGCATGGCTTGGCTTCAGTTTCCTCCTGTGGCCTGTAGGGTGTAAAAGATGCTCCCCTTCTCACCCTAGCAACAAGGAGAGAGCTGTGGAAGACTTTCAGCCTCTGAATTGTGCTGTCTGGGTGCTGTCTGCATCAGCACTGTGCAGGACTGACATCATAACGCTCAAATTGAACAAAGGTAGATTGACCTAAAGCCCTGTGTCCCCATGGTCTGTGGAAAAAAGGTCTAAAGCTTGACTGAAAACCTGTTTCTGTCCAGTGGTGGGGCCATGAACATAGTGAGTGTGTGTATGGTGCAAGGGACAGATCATTTGCAAATCTGAATATCTGATATTTAGAGTGCTTTGCTATTTGATTCCCTGAGGATCATGTTTGTGAACAGAGGACATATGGTGATGGATAATAGATGCAAAAGGACACTGATGTCAGCAAAACAGCAGCAAGGAGTGAGTAGGTGTACAATGAAATCTGCAACAGCCAGATCATCTCTCTTTCCTGCTCTCTCCATGTCTTCCATGAATAAAAGATAAGTCTGTCAGGACTACTGTCTAGACTGAATATTGGAGCAATTTCTGCTGAAACAATGGGACCACAAAACAGATTGCATTGAAACTTGAAGGTTTTAACAGGTTTTAAATTCTGGTTTCCCTTTCGAGAATGTTTGCTTTTGGGACATTCTGCTTGAATGGGTAGTTCTTGGATGTGTTGAAAGTGTTGAGGTTTCCTTTTGCCTGTGCAAACAAAGCTGAAAGCTCTGATTTAGACAGAACTATTGTGTGCGTTAATTTAATTGAGCAAACACAATCAGCTATAATGAAAGAAAAGTATTTCTGTGCTGTACTGCAGGCGGGTGTTGCACTTCTCAGGGATGGATTATGATGTTGACGGGATCTGCCCTAACACAGTTTGGTATTGTCTTTCTCTTTAGCTGCTTCTCATGGGGATTCATGTTGGTAAAAAGAAACCCATCCAACATTACGAAACCAAGAAAAAGTAATGATGCATAAAATATAATAACAGGGCAGAATTACATCTGACCCAGAACTCTTTCTAGATGGTCGGTGAGGTCACTTGTGAGTAATGGTGGCAAAGCATAGGGAATGATATAGCTTAATAGACCAGAGATTTTTTGTATGTGGTCCAGTACAAACTAAATTTCAGGTACCTGTTCGGTCCCTGGGTACTCAGTTTTCTGCATCGCTGGTAACAGGTAGTTTCACCTGGGTCTTGTCTCTTGACTGCTTCTGAATGAAAGGCACATCATGGGAAAAGACTGCAGCATTACAGCAGCTCCCTGCTGCTTGGAAAGCTGCACAGCAGCTCTTGAAACTCGGTATAATTTAAGGTCAGCAGGAATGCTGATCCACCTTGGGCAAAGAACTAGAATGGCTCTAGGGTTGGCTGCCCCTCTCTAGCTCAAGTCCTGTGAGACACAGAGCATGAGCAATCCCAAGGAACCAGAAACAACAGTAGCTGTTTGAGGATTATAGGTACATCTTTTTGGTATCTAGTGATGAAACCAACTTTTATACCCTAGCCAAGAAATATGAGGCCGTGTTGTTATTAGCTGCTCCTCTTATCACAGATCTGTGCATGAGTGGGAGAGGCAGGATGACACATGCAGGTGTCTCACATAAGGACCTAACAGCAAAAATGACAGATAGAGCAAAGGAGGAATTTTTCCAGTTGATAAAACAGGGTGTCGTTCACATCGATTCAGACAGTGGCTGAAAGCACAATTAGTTTCATAAAAACAGACAAAGTAAGAACTTGTCTAAACCCAAAATTTCATGAAATCCTTTAAATGTAAACTCACAGGTATAGTGTGAGAATTTGTCTGAGTTTCATATTGTACAAGTATTTTTCAGCTTAAGCACAAGATATCAACTCTCTGATTCCATAGGCTCAACTCTTAAAAGGTTTATTGAAGACTCCCAGGGGATACATCAGGAACTAACCCTCTGGTTATTAGGCTCCTGGACCCAGATGCCAAGCTTTGCACATTGAAATAGCTGCAATTGCCTCAGCAACCATGTGGTGTGGGAGAGATCTTCCAGGATATGCTGCCTGGGGACAAGAATTATTAATACTGCAGTAAGCAATGGTGCAATATTCTTCAGCACATCACAAATAAAATAACCCCCAGACTTTGAAATGAAGTGGATTTCATTATAAACTGGAAAAAATTAGTTATGTTTAACTACATAGTCAGTGACAGATGAGTTGAAGGTGGAAGAAAAGAGGAGACAACTGTATAAGTGTCAAGGCTTCCTGAGTTGCAACTCCCTGAAAACTGAACCTGTACACAGACTCCTTTGCAGCTGACTAGGATAAATAAATAGGTATCTCATTTTTCTCAGTGCAGTTTATGTGCTGAGATGTAGAGGGGTGTGTATATCTTGTGTTCAGAAGGCACTGAGAAGAGTGGAAAGAGGAAAACCTTGGGAAGTTAAGAATTAGGTGCCTCTAATTTCTAGAACCACTTCTAGAAATTCTGAGGTTAATAAACAATCCATGATCATGGCCATTGCAGGAGAGTAAGGTGATGGGTGATATAAGTACGGAGTAGCCTCAGAAGAGTTAATTCCAGAAAGAAAAGGAGACAACTGAGGGAAAGCTAGAGGCAGAAAGTGATTGCTAACCCTTTGATAAACACCCCTCTGTAAAGTCATTTCTGTGTAGAGATGGTAGCTGACCTTAAGCCACTGGGAGCCACTGGCTGAGCGAGAAGGAGGCTCACCCGGTCAGCGCTAGCTGTTCAGTGTAGTTGGCTTCCTGCAGCCCATCCCCTTTCCCCCAGGACGATGAGCTCATAGCAGATACTCTTCCACTTGGCCGTGTGCCACAGGCTGAAGTGGATTTGGAATGTGATCTGTATTAGCAACAAGCTCGTGCTATACTGAGGCAGTTCTTGGTATAGTGCTTTTGCTGTAATGCTTCTCAAATAATTATGATTTAATTGTGATACAGTCATTCAGGCTAACCTATAGCTACATTATCTCATGCTTTTTTGTGGGCAGATTTTACTCAGCCTGTTTGGCAACTGTCTCAGGAACAAGCCATGTTAAAATTCTTCTTCCATTTGTCTGTGCACATTATATTCCTGTCTGATGGTGTAACATTACACATGGTTCTCAAAAGGTCATGCCAGCCTTTTTGCGTTGTACTTCCTGTAATTCTACCTGCTTCCATCTCAAGCAGCACTGAAGCACACATACCCCCCTTGCACCTAACCACATACTTCAGTGTGCCCAAAACATGAAAACATTTCCTTCCTTGGTGGTAAATAACTTTTCTCTTTGTAAGTGGTGTTGTACGTACTGCATGCAAAATGCAGACTAGAAGAACAACCGAGATGTAATGAAGAGAGAGAAAAATGCAAAATGAATTCTCTTGTTGTGGCCTAGTAAAATTCTTTGCACATTATAGAAAGCTGCAGGTGTGATTGTCCTGAGGCCAGGGTGTGGGCTGTCCTGATACTTGTGTGGAAGACACAAACACGGTCACACTCCTGTTTTCATACTCAGACTGCAGCAAGGACTGTAGCAGCACATCATAAAAAAAGAGTAAAATATAAGTGTAGCAATTTGTGATAAGTAGTAATCACTGCTGGCTACCTTTGTAAGAAGAAGACAGACAGATTTATTCAAGCCTGTGGTTACAGTTGTATAGGTACTCAAATACATCTACAGATGTTTTCTACCCACTAGGAAAGCTGTTGTTAAGAGTGGGATTGTTGAAATTAGGCTGCAAGAGGCATTTTGTGTAGAGATTGCTGCTGCCAACTTAGTGGAGTACATGCTGAGTGGTTCTTAAAATGCCTTTGAATCGATACTACAATTGTAATGCAAGCACACTTTTATAAGTGTATGTGAAATAAATTTCTGTAAGTCAACAAGAACAAATGAATAATGCAGGTGCAGATTAGGGACTTTGTTGAAGCAATAACCTCTGGCCATCTAGGTGGCATCAGAAAAACCACAAATGGCAAGGTAGAAACCAATGATTTTATATTGGCTGCAGTGGTAAGTAATGGAAGGAAATCTTCCTGTCCTTCCCCCACATTAATTTCCACCCTAGATTAAATTTTGTTCCCTGCTATTGTGACTATTTAAATTATTATCCTACAGCAAGGTCACCTGGCACAGCTACAGATTTACTGTGTGCAATAAGGTTCAAGGACAGGCAGCATACACCATAAAAGCATCTCCTGCTCTAGTCTCAGTACAATTGTGGGTTGCAAATCAGAAAGAAGTAAATGAGGAGGAGATGTACTGTCATTTGCTATGACCCACAGCTTTTAGGTAACCTTGTTTAACAAAATTTCCAGGTACTACATTAATTTTCTAGAACATTTTTTTCAAATATGTTGCTCCCTTCACCCCACATGAAGTGTTTCCAGAGACATGATACTCTATTCTTTAATTCAGCTAACACATAATGGGGAAAAAAAAAGATACAGTTTTATAATTGATGAAAAACTTAGCAGAAACAGTCCTCAGGGTTTCTTTTAATTTGTCTCAAGGCCTCAGGAGATGGATATAAGTATATTGCCGTAAGGGGGACTTTTGTGAGTTTTTTTGTACTTTAGCTAGAAAAGAGCCATCTATCAGCCTCACTGAGTTAAATATTTTCACTTCGACTGAGAGGACAAATTTTCAGAAATCAGGTAACATGTTAACACCACAGCCTAAGTCATTATAATAGGCCCACGAGTTTGTATTGAGCTTCAGGAAAATGCAAGAATAATTTTCAGTGAATGCAATAAACCTGAGTCTCTGATCTTAGATGTAGCCACCAACTAATGAGAGCATGTTTTCCTTCCTGTGTTTGGTGTTTTGGTTTTTTTTGGTTTTTTTTTTTGTTGGTTTGTTGGGTTTTTGTTTGTTTTTGTTTTGTTCTAATTTGTTAATTTATTCCTTTAGGATTCCCCATTTCTCTCTTTGTATTCTTCCTGTCATCCTGGTTTTGGCATTTCTCAGGCTCGCTGCTGGAAGAGGAATTTATAATGGCAGAAAGAGTAGAAGAGGACTATCTACAATTAAACTTCACTTTGAATTGCTAATCAGCATTTGAAAAACCAGCAATATATTTTCAGATTGCAGTGGAACTGAATCTTATAATTTGTATTTGTTTGTCATTTAGAAGTGCACAGAAGTCCTAAGCAGTACTGCAACCTAAGTATACAAGACAGTAAATAAACCTAGAGCATGTCAGGAACATCCCTCAGGACTTTACAAGCAAATTCAATCTACTCACATCAGACACATCCAACTGGAAGAAAAAAAAACATTGAAGGTAACAGGGAGAGTCTTCATAGTAGAAATGTTTTAATAACTGTTTGAGAAGTATAGAAAAAGGTTTTTGACTTAGAAGAGAGAGATTTGAGAAGAAAATGACTCATATGTGATATATAGGAGCATGAAGGGATAGTTTGAAGTGAACTGAACATGAAAAGAGAAACCTGACTCTCCAGCTACTTTTTCTTAGGCATGTTAATAGACAGCATGAAGGAGAAGGGAAGGCCAACACAGAAATGGGGTTGTGTTAATTGCACGGGTCTACGCCAAGGGGGGCAGCCACTGTAGGTGACTTCTGGAAATGTGTGAAGATGTGGAGAAGGAGGAAGAGAAGCATGAATACAGAAGTGAGGATCAAGCAGCCAACCATGGAAGAACAGAGAGGGCAGTAAGGTAGGAAAATGTGCTGAAGGTTGAGTAAGACAAAGAGCCAGGAGGAGGCAAGAAAAGCTTGCTTGGAATAGAGAGGAAGAATAGGAGAGATGGTGAGAATAGTGCTGTGAGAAAGAGAACAAGGCATGAGGTGAGGAGGAGGAAGATAAAATAAAGAAGGCAAGAAATAGTGCAAGCCACTAGGAGGAAAAAGGAAGAGGCAAAGTTGTGCAAGTATGGTGGAACAGTGGAGAAGTGATGCCAAACCAGCACTGAATCACTTGGGGAAGAATCAATAGCACACAGAGTAACCACTGAAAACAGGAGGTGAACTGTCTGCCAGAAGGAAGCCTGGGCATACAGCTCATGAGTGAGCCAGTGAGGTGCTGAGCATCAGGTTCATGAACAATTTAGAGCAGAGGAACAGCTGGCTGCTGTGCCTGTGGCTGGCCCTGTCTGACAGCTGACAGCCAAAAAGTGGGCTATTGGCAAGCCTCTCATCAATGCTTGTATGACCAAGGACAGAATGTGGCTATGTGCAAACACTTTTAAGGATGAGGGCTAAACTGATCGGATTTTGTTGTTAGGAATGGGTAATGTGTGGGCCGGGAGTCTGGCCTGATTGACACTATTGGGAAAATCAAGGGATGAGAATGCAGAACCATCTTTTCAGCTGTTTCCAAGTCCCTAGTGTTGGAAGTTCCTGTGTGGGGTAGGCAGGTTGGTAGCAGAGCACTATTCTGCTATTCAAAATCTCTAGAAGTTATCAGTATCCAGTTATGCTCTCTTTTACTCCTTTGCCAAGTCTCTCTCAAGGTGAAAATGAACAGCCCAAACTGGATACCACATTTTCTGGTATCAAATGTGGTTACCACATTTTCTGGTATCGAAAGTGGTTTAGCCTTCAGTAGCAGTGTGATGTGAGGAACTGATTCGAAAGACTTGACTGAGGCAGTGGTTATTTAGACATAGCCCCAACTTTAAACTAGCCTGCAAACTATCTGCACTTACTTATCAGCACAAGGCATCAAATCAGGGATTAATTTATCTTAATCAGATTATTTATGGAGACTTGATTAGAAAGGGTGACTGAAAAATGCAAATGTTAGATTTGTAATGTCATAACATGAACCTAATGTACTTCTGAATTATTCACTGGGATAATGCAGTATTGGTAGATTATATTTAAATTATTAAAAACATCGTTTTCCACTTCACAAGCAAGACAGTTTTTACAGGAACCTTCCCATTTAATGTGATCAGACTGAATGCATTTGTTAAGAACTCCAAACAATTCACTGTAGTACAGTGTATATTGGTAACAAACAAAAGCAAAAAGAGGTGTTATTCCACAAATTATCCAAGATATTCTAGCTCCTGGGCTTTAATTTTTTTAAGAAAAGGAGTAAGACAGTACTTGTGCCATCATTTTTGTGTGTGTGGTTTTTTTTCTGTTAGTTAGTGGTTATTTCCTGAAGCGTATTACTTACACAGTACCACAAAAACACATGAGTGTCCCAGCTCCTATGCTGAAGGATGTGTCATTTGACCAAAACAGATCTAGGCATAATGTTTTGCATCTCAAAATCCACATTTCTCTCTGCCTACCTCTGCTTAGTTACTTGATTTACCACACACATTTTTAATGCTTGCATGACTGTAGTATCTGGCCAGCCTACAAATGGATGATATTCTACATTTCTTTGTCATTTGGGACCCAAAATAGATCAGGCCCTGTAACTATAGTGATGATCAGTGTTGGACAACATGCCAGCTTGATTACAGCAGGCATGCATATGTGGATATGTCATACCGCTTTTCACAGCAAAAGCCGGTTCCAGAAGGAAATGTCCTGCCCCCCCCTTCCAGGCACTCATCCCAAGAGCCCTCAGAAGCAGTCTATATTTGCCATCAGGATGGGCTGCAAAGGGATGTCATCCACTGGGTAAATTTTTCTGATACTGACCCTGAGTCGTAAGCTGCTGATGAGTGCAAAGCACAGGCTGGTGTCACAATGTGCCCTGTCAGGCACCTTTGGGATGCTCCACTGCCATGGCATGCCAGGGCTTCACACAGCTCCCGTGTCACTGACCACTGATGGACACCCCATCCTCCTCAGCAGAGCCCAGGAGCTCACTGTGTTGGAATTTCAGCTTCAAACACAAGTGAAGGTCACCAGTGATAGAAAGCCTCACAGAATCTGGCAGCTACTGGGTGACCTGAAGAAAACTGAATTTCAGCACCTTCCCAGTGAGAAGTGATTTCATGGTGTAAGATTCACCCTTTAGTTCTTTTTCAGCTACCTACTTGGAAATGGTAGATGAGAAATCAGTTAAGGCACTGGCCCTGAAAATGTTTCATGATACAAAATTCCCACTCAGGTAATTTCTGTGAGGTTTTTTTCCAGTCAGGTATGTGTTGGCCCAGAGCCTGAGATGCCAGAGATTGTCCTTTCTTGAGGACCACGTTACATTTGAGAGAGGAAGGCTGAACAACCTCTATGGCTTTCACACTTCTGGAGGGTGAGCAATGTCTGAGCAATGGCTCTCAGCCTTTAACATTAACAGTTGATAGCATGAATTAATTTGAAAATGCTGATTTGTGCCCATTCACTGTGCCTTTAACAAAATCAAACCCATTGTGCCAAGTAGGATGGTGCATAAATAAATAACTAACTCATAGCAGCTGTGAAGTTGATGCTTGCCAGAACTGTATATAGCAGTTCCCAGAGACCACTGGGAAGTTGCACAGGAAAAACAGTTTTAAAATAACATTTTAAAGTGCAATTTTTAATCAAACTAATAATTTACAGTGTAACTGCATCTGCAGACTTGTTTAAGTAGAATAAATGTGGAATAAATGGAATATTGACATCAAACAAATATATAATGGGATTGATGAGAAATATACTCTTCTCCACACTATCCATCCTCTAAACACTAAAGATTTGGGGAAGTGATTCAGACATCATCCTGCTCCTTGAAATTTAATACAAATTCATTTCCACCCCATTCCTGATTTATAACATGAAGGATTGTGAATCTTGGGATCGTGAGCCTTGCTAAAGCAAGAGGAACTATTGGCTTCTGAGTATTGCGCGCTTAATCTTTTGAAGAAGTGAAAAATATGCAATACTAAATGCATTAAATTCTCATTGCAATTACCAGTTTAGGGCCTTTCTTTCTTTTTTAAGGCTCATTGTTTAGCAGTTCCCATTGTGACACTACTGACTGGACACCAAAGAATTCTGTGCTTGATATACCTGTCTATTCTGAAAATCTGTCCTCAATTATGGAAGCTAAGAAGTTTTGAAAGTCTGTCCATTTTTCAGTTGTTAAACTCATCTCATAATTGACCATGGAATAATAAAAGAATCACACATTTCCTTAAAAATGTAGATGAGTCCTGAGGAGGCCACCAAGGTGGTCAGAGGGATGGAGCACGTCTCCTATGAGAAAAGGCTGAGAGAATTGGGATTGTTCAGCCTAGAGAAGAGAAGTTCGGCCTTCCAGTACCTGAGGAGAGCCTACAAGAAGGATGGAGAGGGCCTATTCACGACCACGTGTAATGACAGGACAAGGGGGAATGGCTGCAAATTGGAAGAGAGTAGGTTTAGATCAGATATTAGGAGGAAGCTCTGCTCTGAGGGTGGTGAGGCTCTGGCACAGGTTGCCCAGGGAAGTTGTGGCTGCCCCACCTCCAGAGGTGCTCAAGTCTGGGTTGGAAGCGGCCCTGAGCAGACTGGTCTAGTGGAAGGTGTTGCTGTCAATGGCAGGGAGGTTGGAACTGGAAGATCTTTATGGTCCCTTTAAACACAAACTATTCTATGAATCTATGATCACCCCACCCAGTCCCAGACCCTCATACCTGTTGTGTGAGCTACCAAACCTATTTGCTAACTGCCAGTCTTCAGGAGGAGCAGGAGCCCTCTTTCTTGTGTGGGCAGTGACCAGCTTCCAGCCTTCATGTTCAACAGACTCTTGACTCACTGCTGGAAATGGCACAGAGTCCACCTGCACCTCTGCTGCCACGGTGGGATGAGACTCCTGAGCCTGCAGGGTCTCTCAGAAGATCCCACCAATGACTCCCTCATTCTCCTCAGTGCTGCACAGCCTGCTCATGTCCTCACATAGAAAACTGGTGAGAGACAATTTGATTTTAAATGACATCATTTGATTTATTTGATGCTATTGAACATGGTTATAAAAAGAAGATAATTTGATTTCCAAAAGTGACTGGTGAATCTCAGTTGTGGATTCAAACCTTGTGTGCCTCACTCTTGATAATTTTAAAGAGAGTTTTCTAGAGATTGAAGTCTTCTTAATGCATCTAAACTTGATACACAAAATACGTAGTCAAATTTGAAAATTTCTACCCGTTAATTAGGCAAGCAATATTCATGATGCTCATGGAATGGCAAAGTATTGAAACAATCTGGGCCGATTTCCTTAAAGAGGAAAACAATTCTAAATTGTACTACTAATTTCAAACAAATTTACAATCCAGATGATACAGCCATTAAAATGTGATTTTGATGGAGGAATGTTATTGTGATAGTCTGAAACCAAGAAAATAGTTTCGCAAAGAGACAGGTCTCACAGTATATGAAATGAGTGACTAAGCAGGAGTCCTAGGCTGGCACATAAAGCTACTGGAGTTCTTGGAAAGGACTAATAGCAGGTAAATGACCTCTTGTTTTCTGCTTTTCTTGGTAGCATACAAATTAATTGAATACAAAAAATATTTTGATTCCTTGGATTAAATTATCCCGTGAGTTATAATTATGCATTTCCTGATTATAATTGTACAGCTCCTCAGAGTAGCTAATGTGATGGAGAACAGAACTGACCTTTAGTTTCTGATTTAAAGTCCTGGTTTTAGGATGAGTGGAAGATCTGTGTCTGAATTATTATATTAGTAATAAGATAAGCTATAGATTTGCTTTTCAATAACACTACAGAACATTAGTTATTCAGTACACTCTGTTATGTGTAGTAGTCATTTCTTAGTAACTAATTACAGGGGTGATTCATGTGATATTCGAAATGCTGAGCTCACTGTTCATCATTGCCATGAAATGTGGATAATTTCATGTACAGTCTGTATGATGGTATTGAATGCTGTGTGATGTAAACATGTCACAGCCTGATATTTTCTGATCCTCTTTATGACAGTGTCTTTGAAATATTTCTTTGTAAGTTTTTACTGTCATTGATTATCAGTGAATATTCCTCAACTCTTTTTCTTAGTTCACTAATTTATATGCGTAATTTGTTTGTGGAGCTGAGGGAAGATAAAATTTTTTCCATAAAAAGCTGTAATGTCTGATGGAAATTTGAGAGACAGGGAGTAAGAATTCAGCTGGTGAATAGTTGTAGTAGCCAGTATACACATTAGAAAACCAAGTTCTCATTTGTGGAGATCCAGATCAGTGGTTTTTTCCAGAACTTAATTTTGAAAGACAAAACTTCTGGCCAGACCTCATGGTGCTAGTGCACTTTTTGTCCTTTCTGGAGCCAACAAAAATATTTAGTATATCATAAAAGAGTGTTGTAAACTACTAATTTCAGGAGCTGTGTATCTTAATCTTGGCAAGTGACATCAAAATATGCCAGTAGACACCTCCTGAATGTGCTGCTGTTAGATACACATGCTGTTACCAGCTTTCTCATGGCTGGCCACAGTTTTCAACAAGCTGTTGGGGTGTGTTGGGTGTGATTTGTGGATGCCTGCTAAACTCAGCACCTCGAGACTGAGGTGGGGAGCATCTGTGGGCCTTGATGGATGTCACTGGTAGTGAATACAGCAGAGGCTTTTCTGTGTCACTTCTGCACAGATGCTGAGCTGGACAAGAAGCTCCCATTAAACTGCCTGCTTCAGACCTCCAAGGTGTCTCCAAGATTTACTCAGCAATGTGGTTAGACAGAGGTCACAAGGCTTGAATGTTTTGACTGAAGTCCTGCTGATGATTTATTTCAGCGATCTGAATCCTTTCAGGAGTCTGAGTCATAGGCTTGGATCTGTAACTTGAAAGCTGAGAGCAGACTGCTGCATCTTTAGGGGGACGAGGGTCTGGACTGACACTCATTGTTAGATTCATGGCTTGTCAGTCTCTGATGGGAAGGGTTAAAAATCAGCTTTGTGCTAACTCTCAGTTCTGTGGACTAAAATGTTGTGTAGGTCTGGAGCAAATCCTCCTCTCCCCTCCTCCCCACCCATGAAGATGAATTTCACCCACAGGGGTTGGGAGCTTGCTGAGAAACAGCAATGGCATTACTCATTTTCTGGTGCGAGCTAAGACCAACATCTCGCCTGTGTTACACAAGGAAAGTAGGCTATTTCTAGTGAATCAGAGAATTAATTAAATGCCATGGGTATAAACAAAGTAAGTAATCATGTTAAGGAAGGCAAACATTTTATACCTTTAAGACAACAAATACAGAGAAATTAGTGAGGGACTTGTCATCCACACTCTGTTCTGCTGTTCTTTTTTTTTTTATTGTTAGTTTAAGCAGTGACATTTACTCACAAGTTTATATCAAATGAATACATGGTATTCATGAGTCATTGATCTTAGTGTGGTATTGGGAATGAAAATATAATTCTTATCTTCAAGTAAGAAAAGGCACTAGCCAAGCTAGATGGCTTCAGTTGTCTTTGAGCAAGTAATAACAGGAAAAATGACAATGCAGAACCTAAGTAAGCAAATATGAGAAAAGATGTACTAGAATAAACACACATCATAAACACCTGCTATTTTATAATTGCTGTGTAACACCAAACACCTAGACAGAGGCCTGAAGATCAGACTACAACATGTGTCTCATTTTGTGAAAAACATGTGATAGAATGAAATAGGAGAAAGAGAGAGAGCTCTTGTACACAAGTCTTGCACAGTCTGTGTAAGACAGGATGTTTGTAAGACCTTTAAGGTGGTTAGAAAGACAAGGCTTCATTATTCACTATCTCTTATGCCAGTGGCATATGGCATGTCTGGAGTATTCTGCCTGTGGTCACGCTTGTGAGCACAACCCAGCAGCTTCCCATCATCTTTATGGTGGTCTGCAAGACCCACTCTTTGTGTAGTTCATGGCCCTGAGCTAGTGCGCTTTGGGTGGAAAGAGCCAAAGTGAAAGAAAAGGTGAAACTTTCCAGGCCTTGGTCTTCCTTGCTCAGTGGAATTGCTGTCACACGGAACTTGGATCTTGTGGCTTTATCTCTGTCATGCTTTGTGAGTGGTGCCAGAAAAAACCGTGAACAGCATTAGGATTGACTTCTCTTCCTAATCCATGCCACTGCTGCACTGACTGCCCACAGGTAGCCCATGGGGATCCTGTCAGCTCTAAGGCGCATATTAAGATGTCTAGCAACCAACCTAGGTTTTGGACATACCTGGGCATGTGGTGTGTGCCATAAAGTGGCCTCTGGCTGTACTTTCTGTCTGTATGAATTGTGCATTTGATCTTGAATTTTGCCTTGGAACACCACATATGCAGTGTACATATAACTGTTGTGCCTGCTAATGGAGCTTAAGGGCTATTGCCACAGAGCAGCAGATAAAAACTTATAAATAAATAATCACATGCATAAATATTTTCATTTGAGACTAGCATATTCTTCATGAAGGATACTTAAAAGCCTGTACCATTTTTTTCTGTCCCATTAGTAATACAGTGGAAGAAATCAGAATCTAATATGACAAGCCCACACGAATTTTTTTGCTTAAGATGATCTACAGATCTTTTGTGGTATGAAAAGACCCTATTTTTAATTTCTTTTTGTTTTTTTCCTTTTTTGTTATAGTGTTCTTAACTGACTTTATCTTGGCCCAGGATCAGTGTTTTTGGGACATGCAGAATTACATATTTATGAAACTTAAGTACTAAAGATGTACAATTTGTTCTTTAAAATTTGGCTCCCCTTGTAGTCTTCACTTATAAACCCAGATAAATAAAAGAACACATGCCTGGCTGAAATGCACAATCCTTGCAGTTCTGAGTAATTGTTTCCTCATTGCAGTCCTCCTTCAACACTACCCCCTCTGGTTTTGTTTCAAGACTGTGAAGACATTTTTGCTTGCTTTCATGTTTGGCAGAAGATTGAAGACAACTGCTAGATAAACTTGGTCACCACTCCGGGGGCCTATAAGAGCAATAGCTACCCAGCCGTCTGCATGATGCCAAGACAAGAACTTGGCCAGAATAAATTGTGTTCCTGTTAAGCCCAATCTTTTATGTGGAACATTTTTGATAAGTCAGTAGGAAAAAAAAAAGTCTTTTACATTTTAAATAACACCCTAGCCAAGAAGCCAGGGAGTAATTTTTTTAAGGCCAAATGGCAGGCTCGTGCAGGTAGGCTAGCATGCTTACCAGAGGAGGAAAATGCTGAAGCAGCAGTTACAGGCATTGCCAGCAGTGGGGTATGCCAGCACTGGCACTATTTTTGGAGGCAGATATATGGCAACTATCAAACTTTTCCAAGAGATGTGAATCAGTCTTGCTAACTATCAGAGAACATGGTCAATTGCTTTCTTATAGTTTTGATTTATTAATTTCTACTCTGGAGCTTAAAAGTCTGAACAAGCAGCATGTTCAGGTTGCTTATGTGTAATTATGCAGTAATTAATACAAATCCTACTCGCATTTGAATATGCTCGTTCTAAAATACTGTCTTCAAAAGGTAATGCTCTGGCCATGCCAAAAGAATTTTGCCTGGACGACAACTTCAGAAATGCACACAGCCTATCCAATTTTATCTGAAAGGTGATTTTTAAAACAAAGAAGTCTAGGGAAATTAGCAAGAAAAGGTTGAACTTTAGCCTGTGTTTGTTTACGTAAGAAGTGCTTTCCTGGAATGTAGACATCTAGATGTTGTATATTAGCACTAGAGCTATAAGAGCAAAGATTTGCACATTAAATATATGGCAAAGCCACCATGGCCTCCCACTCACCTGTTCCTGGGGGGAACAAGCAATTATTCAGAAAAAATGTTGTTTTTCCAGTAAGATCTTTTGTCAGTACAGCTATGTTGGGTAGGGCTTCATATTCTTCTTACCTTCACAGTCTCCCCAAACAAATTCCTTGTAGTGTAAGCCTAGATAAGTATTGGAGTTTTATTTGTAATACCTGCACTTGGAGGTAATTTCCTTGTGTCAGATTTTACTGTGTTAAGGAAACTTTGCTGTCTGAGCATCCAGGGGCTGTTCTGTCAGCCACACTGGTGCCACCTGCTTGGGACTGAAGCCCCCCTGCAGCGTCGGCCCCAGGGAGGTGATGGATTCCTGCTTAGCTCCCTGCGCACCCCACACTCACACAGTCAGACCAGTTTCCTTGCTGGCTCGACTCCAGGTGTCCCGCAGCAGAGTCTCAGACCTCTGGGTCCTTAAAATAATGTAATCACTGGGCAACAACAGAGTAACAGTTCAAACTGGCTCCAAGGAGGAGGAGGAGGAGGGACCCCCAACAAAGGGGCCTCATGGCTTTTATACTCTGACAGTCTGCACGGACACATCTGGGGTCATCCTGCTGAATCCTCGGCTCCTGCGGTGTCCCTCACCTGGCTGTGCCAGAGGTCCCTGTGCATTTGTTATGCGAAAGGTTGGCAGTTCACAGACGCTTGCCTCGGGCTCTGCTGCCCAGACCTCAATCTGCACAGTGAGCTATCTCCGCTAAATATGTTCCTCAACATCTGAGACATTCTTCCTCCTAGTTTCCTAGCAAATACCCGTCCCTGAGTGCGACCTTTCAGCTCAAATTGCCTGCTGAAATGTTTCATTCAAACTGACTCCTCTCCTTAGCCTCTTCATCTAGTCAATTACAAATTTTCTGGAAGACTCCTGCCACAGATAATATCATATTGTGAAGAGAAACTGCCTAAAATATTTTATTACTATAATATGACTCATAATTTGCTTGATATTGCACTGTTTGCTATACAATTGCCTGCTAGAATGAATTCTTGGCTGTTTCTAATAGTCTGTCTCATTGCTTACTAGCCATGGCACTTATATGAACTTTGCCTGTGTGCTGAGGTTGGCACCCTGGCATGGAAATCCAGAGTGTGAGATGAAATGAAACCCTTTGGTAAACCTCTGAAGAATGGTAGGAGAGAGAAGCTTCTGCCGAGCATATCATACACAAGGCTCTTTTACAGGTAGTGAACCAGCCCAAGTTGTTGTCTCAAGCTGAAGTTGCTCATGCAGGCTTTTAGGAGACTCCTCAACAAGACTTTGGTGAACATCGCCTTTCCTTGACAGGTTCTGGAAACAGTTTGTGGGTCTAGAAATTGTTCCAAGTGCACAATGTGGCCTCTTAAAGGTGAGGAGGAGGACAAGGGTAGATGAAGAGCTCTGCACCAATTTGTTCAGCAGTATAGAGGTACTGAATAGTGGGTTTGTCTAAAGAAGACAGGAGCACAGACCTCTCACTGCCTTGATTCTGATTGCTAGCAGTGTTTAATCTCTCCTGAGGAAGGTGTTTGTGTTCATTCACTTGCAGACTCAAAGCACAGGCCCATCAGGGCTGTGCTGGTTTAGTAGGCCCTGGTCAAAAGGGCATTTTGTCCTCCCACTTTTTGTTCAGTGATTGACATCCTGGACATACGTGCTGGTAGCATGTGCCAGTCAACTTGCTGAGCAGCTGTATGGAGCCTGTTTTGGGTGGAGGTGGCAAAATCAGATGTCTGCTCCTTGTTCTCCTGGCCCGAACTACAAGCTCTGCAATGTTTAGCTGGTCTGCAAGGCAAAAAATTTTGTTTTGCTTAATCTGCTAAAAAACATGTGAACAGGCTTTGGTCAGGAGAGAGGCTGGGACTGGGGGGTAGCGTGGACCTGAGGAAGTTCATCTACAGTTTCACTTGCTGTGCTTTCTGCTTGGTAACATGTTGGTAAAGACAGATACTAAAATAAAAAATGATTTGGAAAAGTGAGTTTAAACATGGTTGGAGAATGTTTGTGTAGAAAATGTTAACTTTATGAAAAAAAAGAAAATCAGTTTCGGCAGGTTGTCTGGGTATCATCTAGCTCAATCTCATACCCAAGCTGGATCAAATTACTCAGGGCCTAGTCTGGCTGAGGACAAGACATCTCCAAGGATGGAGTATCTTCTTGGGGCACCTGTGCTGGTGCTTAACCTCTCCTACAGGGAACATTTTCTCCTGAAATCTAGTCAGAATTGCTTTTACTGCAAGCTGGGACTGTTGGCTCTTTTCTCCTCACTGTGCATCAGAGAAGAGCCTACCTTCATATTTCCTATAATCCTTTCTATCTTAGTGATGAATATTCTCTGTACATGGCTACTCTAGTTTAGTCTAGTTGTTCCCAGGATGCAGGTGAGGAGTTAGGCATCTCCAACAGCACAATTGCCCACTGTGGATGTGGTTTTTCTACAGCTTTTGCAATTGAATGGATAACAAAGTCAGAGCTCAATAGAATTCAACTTAGCTTGTGCTGTCCCTAGCTCATACAGGCTGATCTTAATTCAGCCTGTGACTCTGATGACACTTATTTAATATTTCTATGAGGCAAATACAGTTTCATTGCTCCAGTAGTGAGGTGACATATTTGAAGTGACTGAGTTATTATTTTAAGCTAATACTACACTGTAGAAAATGATTGTGTGCTTTTTTGCTATTTCCAGCTCCATTCTCCATGCTGGTGGAGCTCAGTAAGATCTCCATATCTTGGCAGGAATGGGTCAGGCCTAGGAACTGTCTGTTTTGTTTAGCATTTTCTTTGCAAAACCTACAGGAAGCCAAGGCAATCTGTCTGCAAGGCTTCTTATTTTATACTATGTTGTGTGGTTTCCCTATGGAAAATATATGGCTGGAAGGAATGTCTTGTGTTGAGCCACTAGAATGTGAAGAATTTGGGAATCTGGTTTTCTTACATAGCTCTGTACTCACTCTTCAAAAGAAAAGCCACAGAAAGGAAAGGCTCTTTGTCATATTTTGGAGTTATTATCTCCTTTATTCTCTGTTTACTGTGGGAGATTGTGACAGCCTTATGCTATTCTGAAGGTTATTTCAGTCTGGCAGAAAGATGGAAAAAGAGGGAAAAAACAGGCAAGAGAGGAAGGGAGTGAATGGTCATACCAAGTGGAATTTACTGCTAGATTCTAGTAGGAAGAGGCAAAGAGAGCAAATCAAAGGATGACATAGTTTCATCCTGTTTAATGGCATGGGTTTTGTTAGCAGTGTAACCATCCCACGGAAACCTCCAGCAGTGAAAGGTAAATAGTGATGCTTAGAACAAATTTTAATGTACATGACTCACTTTGCTCTTTTGCATGTGGTAGTTCTTGATGGTATTCCTGTCAGATTTCAGTGATCTCCAGTACCTGCTGCTTTTATTGGGATTACAAGACTATATCTCAATATTGTAGTATTTTCTAATATTCTACGAGTTTTCAGTAATTTTTCATGAGAAAGGAATTGCTGTAGAGTCTGAATGTCAAAATGAAAACTTCCATGTAAATAGATTCTATTTTATAATTTTTTTTAAAATTCGTAAAATCATGAGATGCATCTCAGAAAAGATGACATTTTCATTCTTTGATAATGTAGTACTGTAAATGTAAGTCACAAAGGATTGAAGGGAAAACCACTGAAATAATTCATCTCCCAATTAAATTAGTTTTACGATTCTGAAATTGAAATGAACATTTTGACTTGGTTTACACTCTGAATTCTTCTGCAAATCCTTAATTCTTTACCCCAGGAAATTAAAAATGTCTGATGAGAGCATGACTAACATTTACAAACAATAAATAATATGGTTTCAAAATACAGTCTCCAAGGAAAGTACATACTTGAATTAGTAGGATATTAGAATTCTTTCCCAGTGGTTCTGTGCTTTGGCAAGATATTTTCTTGGGTGCTGGGAACCAGCAACTACAGATGGACTGAAACAGTCAAAGAGGGAACATCTGAAGTGATTTTTTACACATTGCTGTAAGTCATTCTTCTGTTTTAAATTAGTAAGATCTAAAACATCATGGTAACAGATGTCGGTCTCTGAGGGTAAACATTTCAGAATGGAAATCTCTCTGTGTGTCTCCTGCTCTGCATATATAATATTAACAACATACAAACATATCTTGTTATTCTAAGAAAAGTTTTCACCCACATTGAATAGTTGGTTTAGTTAGACAAAAGTTAATAATTTTTAGAGGGTTAATAACCTTCTTGTGCCTGAGTGGAGTAAATACTAAGGGCCTATGAATATGTATGATAGTCAAAAGAATCATTCCTTATCTTTTTTGTTTTGCTATCCATATTCATTTTAAGACAGGAACATGACTTATCCTTTAGACAAAAGCTTCTCATTTTTGCATGAAAACCTAGGTTTCACAAATGTGGGTCATGAGAACAGGATCAGGGGAAGTGAATGCTGGAAGATATACACATTAAAACGGGCAGGATTTACTCTTGATGTCTGTTGAAGACAGGAGAACTTTCAAAGGTTCAAAGGATATTGATAGATTATTGGAGAAGATTACTTCTATTTCAACAACACACAGTATACTTCTTTTATAAATGAGATGTGTTTCTTAATTTATCCTTAGCATTGAAAATAATCCCTTTATTCCACTGCAAAAGCTAGTATATTTTGTATGTACGATCACATAAAAATACTTTAATTTCAAAAAAAAGCTGGTACTCCTCTCAGGTAAGGTGAGTTTAGTACCTGGTAGTGGCATTTAATAGTGATTAAAAATGGTTGGTGATTAAACTTATCACTAGATGAAGCTTCCCATTTGCCAATTAGAAATTAATCAGAAGTGTTAATCAAACCCATGATCTTAATTTTCTCTGTTCTGGAAATTTAGGACAGATCTTTCATTATCTAGAGATGAAGAAAGAACCTGGAAAACACGATACAGAAGCATACGTGGATTCCCCTTCTTTCTTTTTTTTTTTTCCTCCACATAAATATTTTAAATACAGCAGTTTTATCATTTACTTTGAACAAGGCCAAAATGCAGCATACTTGAGAAGAATGACTGTCTCAATACTGAGGCTTAGGAGAGGTAACGTCAGACAGTGACCTCAAAAGCTCATGTAGAATCACAAGCCTTTATTTCATTTGCACTCATGGCAGGATTCATCTCCGAAAACTGCCTAAGAGGAGCAAAGTAGTTTTGAGGAGTCTCCATAGCTAGTTTGCATAGATAGTTTGCTGTTTTCAGCCCAGGTATTTAGCTGGTGTGTGGAATCTTGAGGACTACTGGGAACAAGAGGATGAGTTACACATTTTTTAAAATTAGAACAAGATGTTCAAGTTTTATGTGTCTGGATACAGAAAAAACAGGAGGAAGTTGTGAAATTTCTTCCATGAAGTAGCATTCATTCTTAGGATTTTGTTTCTCTGAATACCTGTTTGTACTTTTTTGACATCTTGTCCAACTTTTTATCTCTTCTAATACTAGAAGCACTGCACTGGAGACTGAGTCCCCCCATCTCTTTCCCTGTCCTCTCCAGATGCACGTAAGTGTCTTTGAGTCATGCCAGTAGGAATCTGACTGTGTCATGCACCCTGTTGCCCTCCCCTCCATTCCTGTGATGATCCCTTCAGAGACATGCCCACATTTTTCTTCCTGGCAGACAGCCCACTCTCCCATTCTGTGAGTTGGCTTTGTGAATGACCCATAAAATTCTTCTAAGGAGTCACGTAAACTCACTTCCTTTGCTGTTCATATGGAATTCCTACCCTGCATTTTTCTCCTGTCTGCATATCATTCTATGATTTGGCCCGGCTTCACATTTATTTCTGTCTGTAATCCTTATGCCTCTTTCTATTTTTGTTATTTCTTCTTCTCCACCCTTTTTTGGGAAGAGCTGCTTCATAGTTCTTATTTTCTGTTTTCCCTTAGTGCAGCCAATCCCTTCCTTGGGAACATCTTTGCTCTGGTAGCTTTCTTCCTCCCTTTCTTCTGTTCTCACATTCTTCCACAGGCAACCCATCTAAAACAGGGTTCTTCTGGTTAAAAAGGTTAAAAATTCTTCTGCTACTCTTCTTTGTGAGGTACCTCTCAGTCTTGGGCTACCTACACATTTTCTGCTCCATCACAATGGACCAGATGACAAATCTCTATCAAACTCTGTCATTCTCTACAGCTGCATTTAAGTCTGGGGTCTCATTGTTTGTTGCCTTCGTTAGGCCAAACCTTGCACAACAATGGTTTGTGCCAGGTAGGCCTCTGCAGAGAGACGTTCCCCTGCCTCTGCACCTTCTCATTTATGTCATGCCAAGCCTTTGGTCATTTCCAGCTGCCTCTCTCTGTGTTTTATCACTGACAACATTTTCCATTTCACTGGCCTTAAAAGAGAAAGAATGATATCTCTCAACATGTCTGTTATGGTCTTTTCTTTGTTAGTGTGATGGGTTGACCCTGAGACTGGATGCCAGGCACCCATCAAAGCCACTCTGTCACTTCCCTCCACAGCTGGACAGGAGAGAGAAAATATCATGAAAGGGTTACAAGTTGAGATAACAACAGGGAGAGATCCTTCAATGATTACCATCAGAGGCAAAACAGACTTGACTTGGGGAAATTAGTTGAATTTATTACCAATGAAAATCAGAGCAGGATAATAAGAAATAAAAAGCCCATTAAAAACAGCTTCTACCCACCCCTCTCTCCTTTCTGGACTCTACCTCCTCTCCCAGATGCCCATGGAGACAGGGAATGGGGGTTATGGTCAGTTCATCACACTTTGTTCCTGCTGCTGCTCATGGAGAGGAGTTCATGCCCTCTTCCAGTGTGGATTCCCGCTCACAGGAACTTCTCCATGAACTCCCTCTCCATGAACTTCTCCAGCATGAGTCCTTCCCATGGGCTACGGTTCTTCATGAACTGCTCCAACAAGGGTCCCTTTCCACAGGGTGCATTGCTTTTCAGGAACATCTTGCTCCAGTTGGGTTCCCCACAGAGTCACAAATCCTTCCAGGAAATCTGCTCCACTGTGGGCTCCTGTCTCCACAGGGCCTCAGGTCCTGCCAGGAGCTGTTCCAGCATGGGCTTCCCAGCTTTTCTTGGGCATCCTTCTGCTCCAGTTGGGGTCCTCCATGGGCTGCAGGTGGATCTCTGCATCCACACAGATCTCCATGGGCTGCAGAGACACAGGGGCTTCACCATGGTCTGCCCCACGGGCTGCAGGGGAATCTCAGCTCTGGCACCTGAAGCACCTCCTGCCCCTCCTTCAGCACTGACCTGGGTGTCTGCAGAGCTATTCCTCTCACAGGCTCTCACCCTGTTCTCCTCTGAGCACAATTACCTGTGCAATAACTTTTTTTCCTTCTCAAATCTGTTATCACAGAGGCGCTACCACCTTTTCTGATGGGTTTGGCCTTGGCCAGATCCATCCTGGAGCCAGGTGGCACTGGCTTTGTTGGCCATGGGGGGAGCTTCTGGCAGCTTCTCACAGAAACCACCCCATAACCCACCACCTGCCAAAACCTAGCCACACAAACCCAATACAACTAGCTGCTTTTCATAAAGTGGAGGACAAATGTCATAGTTATGAAAGTTCCGCTTCTTTCCTCCTGCATAATGAAAGCGGCTGAATTCCTGCTTTAAATATGAAATTTGTCGATGTTAACTGTGGAAACTCAAGCTGTACGGTTTGTTGGCAACCTTTGCAAAAATAAAATAAAGTGTACAGGATTGTATGCAAAAGTCAGTTACTAGCACCTGCTTCAATGCTGTATTGTATGGGAACAAAAGGAGAAGGATGGATTCGGAAAGATCCACAGCTAGGTAGTACTGATTAATACAACTCCACTGCTAGGGAACTGCTCCTCTATTCAGGACACTGCCATTAGAATTAGAAAGACTTTTTGAGAAACAGCAGGTTTTGTCATCAGCAATCTCTGTATGTTGTCAAATGCAAACACCTGTAACCATCAAGACTTAGAAGACAATGAACAGGGCAGTTGACAGTTTTCAGGAAGTTCTAGTTTCTGCCCTTTAACTTCTAAAAAAGTTCATGTTTTTGGGGAGGCACATCCATACTCAGCATCTGACAGCCAGTCATAGCTCCCAGTGACAGGACACTGCTTTGTCCTCTCTGAATCTGGATGAAAGAGGTTGTGTACTAGGCCAGACAGAAATTGGTGATCTGGAAATAATGTTTTCATCAGAAGTTTATATGTTTATATCTGGTTTGATGAAAGCCAAAGGCCCAGATTTTCACACAGTCACTGTGATTTGAAAGCAACTTCAGAATGGTAACTTCAAGTGTCAGTTCTCATAATGTTGTTTCTGAATTTTAAAGCAGATAATCCAAAATGACCACCCTTAGAAGGCAGTTAAGTGTTGTATTGTTAAGTGTTACAACTCAGCTGCATGACTTGTTTCAATTGATCAGTTCTGCAATTGCTTAGTAATAGCAGCATTGGAGCAGGCTCCCCAGGGCAGTGGTCACAGCACCAGCCTTTCTGAGCTCAATAAGCCTTTGGACAACACTTTCAGGCACATGATGTGACTCTTGGTGGTGTCCTGCACAGGGTCAGGAGTTAGACCAGATGATCCTGATGAATCCCTTCAAACTCAGCTTTTTCTATGATTCCATAATTCTACGAACTGTTAAACTGCATTCCGAGTACCAAGCAACAGAATTTTTTGCAGTCCTTTTATTGAAAATCATGCAGTTTATGTCTTCAAACTTCTCTCATTTCAGTTCTATTGCAGTGAGACATTTGGCTGTTCTTGTAGGAAGTGAAGAATTTGCAATTTTGTGACTGAATGTGAAAATTGTTATCACTCTCTGTTTTGCCTTTTTTTTCTTGTCTTGCTGAGCAGTCTGCTCCTGCTGCTGCAGGGAATTCTCTTGTAGCAGCCTTGTGTTTGACCTTACAGCACAGGTTACTCATGCCAACTAGGAATTATTCTGTGGATGGCACTTTGGCTGTTCAAGCTGTAGATTAATTTTGCTTCTTAAATCATCAATGAAGCACCTCACAAAGATTCGTGCACTGATGAGAGAGGGGGTGTACATTTGCTAGTGAGTAAGCAGAATGATAAAGTCTCTGAGCCACTAGTGCTGCTCATGGGAAGGAGAAGCAGTGTTGCAGGATGAGGTGTTGACCTTGGTGACTAGCCATAATTTTCAGATCACATTTCTAACAAATCATGTGCTTGCTCCTTCCTTCCCTTTTCTAGCATTTCCATCCACTTTGTCCAGGGAAGAAATTCAGACATTTGCTGGATTGCTGCACAAGTACTTTCATGTTTATTTTCTTCTCTTCTGTGAGCTTTTCCCCTTGGAATATGATTTGGAAGGGAATTTAGAGGAGAGAGGGCTCTTGTGAAGCAAGGTGTTAATTGGCGTGGGCATTGATGACAGGGCTAGGTCTTTCAGTGAGGTTTCTGGTTTGTTCACATCTACACAGAGATACAGAAATTCTCTTGGATTCATGGATGGTACAGATGGAAAAGTCATATTTGGTCATCTGGTTCATCCATCTCAGAGCACAGGGTTATTCAGCAGGACATATGCTTCTAATATTTTGTCCAACCTATTTTTATAGGCTGAGTGATGAATCATGGGGCTTACACCATCCCCGAAGGACCAGTATTCCATGTCTAATCAAATTTCAATGCTGGGAAGATTTTTTTTTCTGCTGTAGGTTTTCAATTTGTTAATTTTATTTTGTTACACTTGCTTATCTCTTCTAAACACTTCCTCTTGGTTTTCGTATTTGAGTTCTTCATCTGTATCTTTGCTCCTATCAGATCATGGTATTTTAAACAGGGCAAGTTGTTGAAGCCTATCTTTATTTTTGCTTGGCACGCTGCCTTATAAAACCCTCTGTTCATTAATGTATCATTTAACCTTCAAGACTTAAACATTTTGGAAAGTTCAGCCGTATCTGAAGACTGTATGAGGCAAAAATACCCGTGCTCCCTTCCGTGTTAATATAAGCAATGCAGTCATTCGGTTGAAGCTCTGCACGCCCATGTTTTGAAGCAGGGCTGGGAGATTTGGCAGGAAGGCTGGCTGGTTACAACCAAAATGTGTCTCTTGACATTGCTGAAAAATGTATTTTAGACAAATGATGACTTCAAAAAAAGAAGTCATCTCTCAGGAGTGTAGTGGGAACTTGTCAGAGCCTGGCTGTTGGCTTTTGAGCGTGGAAGACCCTCTGTCCAGCTGTGGCTGCTGTGGGATGAGGAGACTGTAGCTGTGCCAGCTTTCTGCCCTGGTGCAGGGTTGAGAACCCCACCTTGCCTGAGGGCATGGGGCACCATGCCTGATGCTGGCACAAAGCTGACACCAGGGAAGCAGGAGAGGAAAGGAAGAATAATAGACCCAAAGAAAAAGAAAGGGAGAAAGATATGTCCAAGCTGGGAAGAAAAGGTGAGAGCAGTCAAGGAAAACAGTACAGACTAGGCATAGGAAGGAGTACAAGAGTCCCTGTCATATGGTCCCCTGCAGAACTGGGCATGATAACGGGTAGGAAGGCACGTATTCCTGTATCTGCGGAGATGAGCACCTGTATTTTCAGTCCTAGTTTTAAAGACTTAGTTTTTATTTCCAGGCTCTTTTTTTGCCTGACTGGACCCTTAAGTAGCTCAACTCTCATCCCTCACCTCCCGTCCCATGTTCTCCTGAACACCCTTCTACCCAAAGGCAGCTTCCTCTTTTCCCCATCTCCTAGATCCCCATCTCCCCAGCTTGCACTCCACTTCCTTTCCACAGCAACCAACTGTATATGTTAACAAGTTTAGGGCTGTATTCTTTTATTAGGTACTATGAAGGGCAGTGAAATATCCAGGGTGACTGATTTGTACATAGTGATAGGAATCATGTCTATTGTTGTTCCAGTGACTATGAACATAGCATGAAGAATCTCTCAACAAAAAATACCATTTAATCCTTCTCATTTCAATGGCCATTTCAGTATTATATTTAATAGTAGTGCTAGGTTTTGATAAAAATCAAGATTTTATCGAACTGTATAAACAAATATTCTCTTGACCTAGGTGAGATGAAGGAAAAAATAAACATTGCTTTATGCTGTAAGAGGGTGAGCTAGTTTTGCCTCCAGGGATTTTCCTTCAGTAAGAGGCTAAAAGGCTGCCAGATATTAGGGGCAAAGTTGTGAATTACAATATTGGAGTCACTTCCACTGCATTGAACATTACTAGGCCAGTCATAAAGCAATATGAATTTGCATTCATTAGTCTCCTTGCTGTCAGTATCAAAGCTGCTTTTTAAGATCATGGCTTAAGAACTGAGATCACTAGAAGTTCATCTACTGTGTCATAAAGAAACCTTTTATTACTGAACTAGAGATGTTTATGCTACTGCAGTAGGGATGGCATGTAGGGAAATGTACTTGGTGCTTTTAGAACTCTTAATAGTTTATCATCTAATTCCTAATGCATGAAATTATTCTTCTGTTTGATTTCTTTCCAATACTTGTATTCTTTGATTCCTTTGAATCCAGCCATTTTAAGGAACAAATATTGCTAACATCACCACTGAAAGTGAAGATAAACCAGTTGCTACTGGTTACCCAGTTCCCAAACCCAGACTATTGTATCTTCTTGACTTACTTTGTTGTCTGAATACAAACTGGATTTGTTGTCTTGTTAATGAATGAATAGAAGACCTCTCCTTTGCAGAAAATATTGTATTTAACCAGATGTGTTTCAGGATTTAACGGGGCAGGATTTATTTTGACCTATCACTAAGCTATTTGTGATTATGTCAAATACAAGGTGTACATTTCAAAAAGAAGCTCTACATAGTGATCTGGTGTTAAGGAGTAATTTGAATCCTTTAAAATATTAGAGCACATTCTGTTCAAGATCTACTCATAGTAAAATTATATTAAAAAAATCATTATCCACAAAGACATAGGTTTCTTTTCAGAGTCTATTTGAAAAGAACATATTTTTATATTGAACTTTCAAAAACACATTTCCCAAAAAAATGGTTATACTGCCAGATATCTTTGTGAATTTTTTTGTTGTTGTGGTAGATTTATGTAGCTACCATTACATCAGTGTTGAAGATTTTAATAAATTAAAAAATGGGATTAATTAATTGTTTGATATTTATGAGAACTAAATAAACTTGTTCTTGCAGAAACTACAAGCAGATAAACTCCCTTCACCTCCATTTACCCTCGAAGGAAGTATTGCAGTTAATTATCTCTATTACACGCACACCAACACACATTCAACCCATTCATTTACTGAAGCAATTCAATTGTATGTATAAAGAAAAAAGAGACTTCTACTTGTAGCCAGAATTTAGAGTGGCAATTCTTTTTTCCTCATGCAGCCCAGCAATCTCTGTAGCATGGGAATGCCAGCCCTCCTTGTTTTGAGTCCTTACTGTGGGAAAGGTGCTGAAAGCTCCGTCCTGAGGAATGTCGTGGACACAGTGCATGAGTGAATTACCCATTGCCAAGTGCACAGAGATTCCCTTGAAAGACTGCAGCGTCTGGAAGTAAACTGCCCTTGATGGTCCTCGTGTGCACTTCACCTTAGGTAGAGTAATCACATAGAAGCCACCATCTAGTGCTAACTACACAGGCTGAGTCACTGCAACTACACAATCCTACCTGCTTCTTTTCCCTCCCTGTTCGCCCTGCTTGTGACTTGTTTAAAGTATGTAACAAGTACCTATGTAACAAGTACCTCTGAACAAAGGCTGTCTGCTCTGATTATTTCATGCAATTTGGTTCAGTCTTCATTTGGGAGGCTGGTGAGCATTGGTATGCTACTGGTAAACTAAAAAGAGAACATTCAGAGGAGGGACTTTCCAGGTAAGAAATCTGTCAAAAAAATATACCACTGCCAACACGACTGCATTAGACTTCAGAATGTGTGGTCTGGGATATGACTTGGTAAAGTAATTAGCAGCTGCATTGGAAAGTATGATTTGGCTAAGGAACTGGTCAGGGATTAGTAGACACCTGCAAACTTCTCTGGTGATTTGTATATGTCTTTATAGTTTGTGTTTTCTTGCCTCTAAAACATTAGGTCTGTCCAGAATGAACTAGTTTTATCACTACATCTTTCTTCTTGAACAGGAAGGAGAAACTAGCAGGAAAAGCACTTGTTTAATTAAAGGGTTAAGCAGGAATTACATCATGCCTTTTAGGATCTGGTGGTCTCTCATTCCCATGGAAAGACAGCAGAGCCTTGGGCTGGCTGCAGTGCACATGACTAAGTCTCCAAATCTGGATTTCCAGAGTGCAGTTTAAGGGAGGATGACCAGGTTGTATATCACCTGTCAGAGGTGATAAGCAGGTCAGTCTAGAAGCCAAGATTGGAGAAAAGAACATAGAAGGCTCTGGAAGGCCATTAAAAGACATTCACAGAAGAGGCAAGAGTGATCAGGTAAGGAACTGGTCAGACTGAGGAAGCTTGAGGACTGCTACTGATCCTAAAGTTGGGGACCAGAAAAGCTACTTGATGGATATACTTGAGTTCTTGGTGGGAAGAACAGTTGGAACAGTAAGGTGACTATTCAGTTCCTTTGTTCATCTAGAACTTGTAATGAATCTTTTTTGGTGATTCTTCAGTCTGAAAATCTTGCAAAGATTAAGATGACTGTAGTGCAGCTAGAGAAAAAAGTAGGCCGTCAAGTTCAAAACTGCACTCCTATAAGCCCTCCTTGTTGGTCTCTTCCTTGTTCTCCCCCTTGTTAGACTTTGCCTCTTTACAGATACACAGGAGACCCAGATGGCCATGGGATGCCCATCTCATACCTACTCATACATAACCACTGGTTTACATTTTTGAATGAACCAGTGTCCCTAAACCTCCTGAGATCCTGGTCCCAGAGATGCTTGAGAACATATTTCTGCACAGATCACTGCCCGAAGATCTTTACCAGAGATGGCAACACGCATGAGACCTGCCCTGTTTCTAACCAGAGCTGTCCAGAAATTCAGTCCTAACAGACAGATGCAGACACTTCTTGACTGAGATACTGCGTTCCCTGATGAGAAATTGATCACTGAGGTTTTGACATGCCTATGCATGGAAAGACTGCATAAGAACATTAATTTTGATCCTGATATCTCTAATAGCAAAGGAAGAATGGATTGGGAAGACATTCAGTGTCATGAGTACTGTGCCTCTGGACCCAGGAGGAAATGCATCCTGGCAGACTCTAAGGCTATTTTTTTAGAAGTGCTGTATTATTGGCACAAAGCTAGTCAACTTTTGGTGATCTCAAAAAATGTGGCATATAACAGACTGGTTAATTTGTAATCAAGATATGGATAAACCAAACCACCTAATCACTGACTAATAAGCAAAAAAGTAGTATTTTTTTAGTCTTTGTTACCTCAGGTTTCCTGCCATATTCTCCAGCTGCTACTTAAAAAATTTTTCTTGTGTTATTACCAAATTGCGTATTTTAAAAAGTCATCATGCAAAAGCTGGCTGATTAAAAGCAAGTTACTCATCCAACTCATTACAGCTTTCATGAGTATCTATCTCATAGCAGCCGGAAGAGTTATTTTGCTATAGTGGCATTTTCATTAAATCTTCTATTTTAATTTCTGTTTATCAAGCCTCATTTCTCCAGGGATTGGTTGTCTTACAAATGTATCCAGTATTCTTTTGATTTTGCCAACCAATTTCTTTGAGGGAGGAGGTGTAGTCTGAAAACTGTACTAAAGACCATCAACTTGTCGCTTTAAAATTCATATTTAATTTCCGAGTTTTCACTGCATAGATTTGCATTCTTACTGATCAAAAACCCCTCCCTTTCGTACCTGATTTGCCAGAGCAATTAATTCTCTCTATCTCATTGCTATTTGACTTTCTCTCTTCTCCACTTATCTATGATTATGAAAACCCGTCATGGTTCTGAAAGAAAGAATATTGCAATGTTGTTTGGAAATTAAATGTTCAAAGCTTCCATGCTTTTTCTTTGGGATGAAATAGAGCCCACGGATCTCTGTGCCATCCCTGACATGTGAATTGTGGAAGATTCAATCCAGTTTGCGGACTTCAGAAGACTTCTGAAACCTCAGTTACAATTCACACTTCTCTTTTCCGTAAGTGTTCACTGTCAATGGAGTGGATTAACAGAAAATTTTCTTGCTACATCTCCAAAGTAAGTTCTTAGTATCAGTAAAGCGAGTTATTTTTAGAAAATTAAACCCGTATTGTCAGCCTTGTGTTTTGAGCAAAAATGCAGTAATATTTCCAGAGAAAGATGGCACAATGCTGTCAAAATGGTATTGAACTTTGACAGTGTGTTCATGTTCAGTGTTATCAAGATTGGAGACAGTAGAAGTAATCACAACAAATTAAAATAATACCATTTAGTTTGTTCTATAAATCTTTGATCAACACACAAGAGGCTTTTCTGCAAGCAAATCCAGTCTTCTTTTAGCATAGCACTGGGATGGACTGTTTGAAGTGAGTGGAGATTACAACTTCAGTAACACTGTTCACCTTCTTTTTTAACTTTTCCAATAAGATTTTTTTCTGTAAACCTAAATCAATTTGAGAATCTGTGATGGACTGTTTTCAGCTGGAAAATAGCACTGTGTACCTCTGATACAATCAGATAACTGCAATCCAGAGGTAAAATAATCATCTCCAAGAAGCAGCCCTAGACAGAACAAACATCCTGATAGAAACAGGGGAATTATTTTCACTCCCAAATACTTTCCTTTACAGATTATTAGGAAAAGCAGTTGTCATCTAATATTCATGTGGAAACTAGAAATCAATTGTTATGAAGAGGATCTATCTTTTCTCTTAAGACAACACTGAATACAAGTGCTCCAATTTTGAGTATTGTAAGCAAGCTAAGATGAAGGTAAGAAGAGCAGTCTGCCGCTACTGCAGAGCTGCTTACATATTGGGTCCCCAGCATCCAGAGTACGAACAAGACAAAGACACAGAAACAGGTCATTTAAATAATTTTGCCATTTCTATTAAAAAAAAAAAAACAACTGTGTTCATTCTTTGTCTGTTGGGTCTCCCTTACAGTGCCAAAACTGTTCATCAGTTCTTTTCCAGTTCCAGCAAACTGTGGGACACAGTGGAAGTGCTAGAATAGCTTAGGTCTTTGCACTCAAGGTGGGGGAAACCACAAAAAGCTGTGCAAAACTGTGCTACTTCCTTTCAGCTGTGAAAGCTGAGTCCTTGGCCACTCAGTCTTCTCTGTCACGGAGATCATGGTCACTACAGATGTGCCAGGAGATCTTCCGTATTACTGAGAGAGTTATAAAGGAATATGTAGCTCTAGCAAGGGTAAAACACCCTGTCCTTTCATCTCAGTCCAGAAAAAGGCACTGGTGTCAGAAGGAGCTTTTGAACTTGTGGCACCAATAATTTCTCACATTATCAGTCATATGTACCCTCTGGTTACCTAACAAAATGAATACAGGATGAAAACAAGGTCCACCTTCTATTCACTCAGTGGCAGATTTGTTATCACAAGATGTATTTGCAACCTCTAGGGCACTGGTTATGGCTTATCATTGACCATGGTGGTGATCCCAGACCACAGCAAATTGCAAACATATTCCAATAAACATAATGGAACAAATGCAAAACTGGTGGATGAGACAAGGCAGCTGGCCATAATTTCCAGTGAAAAAATGTTATAGACTTTGATAAAGATTCATCAAGTATGAAATGGATGAAATCAGCCAGTTTTCTTTGCAGCAAAAATCACTATGATTATTTTACACTGACTGGTTATTTTGTTTTCTGTTGGCTATGTTCTTTTCCCTTCCTTTTGAAAGTAACAGTTGTGCATAGCAGTGTTTCCAGCTGTTTCATGGGATTAGTAATCAGACTAATGTGACTAATCTGACTGTGACAGAGATGTTTTAAAACTGCAATATGCTTGATCAATAAAACAGGGGTAGGCTTAAAAGAGACAAAGGCAGAACTTCCACAGCAGCTGAACAAGTACTAGATTACCCATTTCTGAGGCAAAAATTGCTCAGGTTTTCTCATACAAGTCAATGTAAAAGTATTTATTTACCTTTTCCTCAAAATAACTCTTCAGGTTCATGACCAGAACACAGACATGCACAGACAATATGCTAAGCATGGAGTTAAGTAGTGAAGCTGGTCCTTAATTGCCCCAGGAAAAACAGGAGAGAGACTGAGACAGAAACTCTTATGGTCATTTACATTTTTAATATCTTAGAGATATCAATCTGTTATTACATGGTGCAAAATAATAAATACATTGTTAGTCATTAAAATGAATGGAACCCATTCAGATCAGGTATGCCACAGAATGCAACTACTCCAGTTAGACTCGGTTAGATAAAAATTTTTTAGAACTTCCTAGTCTCTCCTGCAAAAATTTCTAAGACCACTTTCTGTTGTTTTCCTTTTTTTGTTGTTGCTGTTCCATTTTTTGTGTGCATGTGCATGAAGTCAACATATGTCTGTATAAAATTTAATAATATTTGCCGATAAAGGGAAAAAGGAATCCTATAGTCAAAGCTGGGGCTGCTTTTCTCCACTGAAACAAACTTACCAAGCATCAGACTAATTTAATCATACCTCAGTTCACTCTTTCTTGCTATTATAGTCGAACATGCAGCTCATGAAAAATTTTTAGATGATGAGGTTCCAGTGTGAAGGAAAAGTGGATGCTTTTCCCTATTTTGATGTTTCCAAAGGGATCCCCAAATGCAGATAACCTGCTGCTCATAAGAAAATGATACCCCATGTCCCAGAACAGCAAAATAAACAAAATTCTTCTGACTGAAGACAGTGTCCTAAACCTCTCCCATTCAAAATTTCCTTATCATCGTTTTACAGTGGCACTGGGACCATTTTGTCTGAAATGCATTTTGCCTGTGACTTAGAGCTGGTTCTGGGTTTATATCTACCAGATCAATCCACAGAGTGCCGTGGATGGATATGGTGTGCTTACATGGGAATTGCTGCTTCAGAGCCTGCTACAGGCACAGGCAGAAAAAGGGGAAGCTGAAACCTCAGAGCCTTGCTACATTATCTGAAGCACAGCAGCGATGCTGAAGCCTCTGTGATGACCCCCAGCCCCTCCTCTGCAAGACAAAGCAATCAGACAGCGCTTGGCTCTCCCACTCACACTCTGTGTCCTGGACACAGCCCTGCTCTGCCCCACAGTGAGTTGGCAAAATTCAGTTTTATCTTCTTTATTGAGAGGTCTTATGATGGTTTTTTTTAAATTTAACTCAGAATTTGTGTACAAGAGCACAGGAGATTTAAAAGGATCTATCTCTCTCTCTTAACTGAGCTGAGGTAGAATGAAGTACTAAATCTGTCTTTAGGTGGCATCACTTCCACCTGCAGAAAACCTCAGGGTCTCTGAGCTACAGAAAAAAGCAGCAAAAAGTAAATTTAGTTATTAAGTAATAGCTCTCAAGTTACTTTGGAAGTAGAAAAAAAAAAGTGCAAATGAAAAAAGAAAACAAAAGAAGATAAAATCATTATTAAAAAGCCCTTTGTTTGGAATGGTAGTATTCCAGAAAGAAAGTGCTTCTTCTTGCTATCTCTTGTGATTTTAAACATTAGCCTTGCATCATATTTTTCTTATGGAGCAAGTTGCTGAGGTCAAGGCAACATTTTTTCCATAAGACATTTTTTAAGGAAGTAGGTGTCGAAGGTGCATGAATGAAGTGTATACATGAGGTTTAGGAATTGTCAGTTAATAGCTATACAGCCTGAAAAAAATAATTCTGTGGAATAGGACTTTGTTTTCTCAGAGAATCCAAGTCTTCAGATTACAAGTCAAAACTGAGAAAGAGCATTTATTTTTTATTGTTTCAAAATGACGCATTGCTATCTGTGTTTGGGGAACCACTTACAAAGTGCCAACTAGAGGGAATAATGGAAAACACTTTGCCTTTGAGTTCCTTTGATCAAAGTAGGCTCCAAAGACATCTTATCTTCCTAGACTTCCTGTGCAAATTTTATTCACACAGGAAGTGCAATCACATGTCAAATTACTTTTACCACTGAAAGATGCATATAGAGAAATTTTATTTCAGTTTGTGTTTCCTTATTCCTTCCATGAGGTATTTAGTGAGTACTTCTGGGGCACAGTCATCCTGGGGTATTGCCAATTGTTGTCAATGTAATGACACCATATGAGCTACTATTTTTCTGTTTCAGGGCATTTCTTCTTCTAACAGCAAAAGCCACATAAATTTATTTGTCATGAGCTGTGAAACATTAGGATTTTGCCTTGTAATCAAAGCATCACAGTAACTGTGATCTGAAGTGACGTGCCCTTTTTTATTTAAAATAAAATTTGGGCAAATTGCTGTAGTCATAAGCAGAGGCTGAAAAGGAATTACTGTTTATCTCACTACAATGACATCAAAGACTGCAAAAAACCCCAGCTTCTAAAGGACATCCTTCAGTGAAGTGCTTGTGAATGGGTGGTCTCTATGTTTGTGCGGTCTGCTGGTTTTCGGCAAGATGCCGCTTTGTTTTCCACTGTACAGCCTGGATAACATGAGTCACACTAAAAGATTAAATTAGTTGATTTACTTCTTTATGCACTGCTTGTTGTGCCTTACTATAAAACATTCAACATGCATCAATAAACAACATGCTACTATGACTTTCAAAGTGCAGCGTGTGCACTTTGCATATGTTCCAGTTCAGAGACATTTTCTTTTCCCATTAGCAGGTACTTAAAAATGAAAAGAGTATTCTATTCTGTTATTGAACCAGATGTTGCTATAACTTCTTATGGCTTCATGAAAAAGCATTCAGGGTTTCACTATAAAGGCTCTAATTATTCCATCTGCACTTACACTTACATAACCTTCATTTGTAATTAAAATCTATTTCTGTCTTAATTGTGGACTTGATTTTCTTAACTGGTGATACCAATGCAAATGCTATTTTATGCACTCATAGCCACATGGTGCTAAAGCTATACATACCTACATGACTAAGCACTTATAACCACAAATAAGAAGAAGCTTGGTATGATGTTTTTTCTTCTTATAACTTCAAGACAACCTTATGAAAATCTCTCCGCGAATCCGTTTCCTATATTCTGGTAATATATCTGTGATTGCTGGCTTCCAATTTCACTGAACACCATAATAATGTAGCTTTGATGTAAATTCCTCAAAAAAACCAATTCATGATTGAGAAGAAAAGTGTACCTCATAATTCAAGCCATATTTTCTCTGTCCCCTCAAAGACATAGAGTATAATTTTGAAAATGACTGTTTAGAGTGTAGATTAATTGGTTAATCAGACTCATCCAAAAGTTTAATCATTTCTGTTCATCCACTCCTGACAAGATCACATTGAGGATGGCTTACACCTGAACATGGAATATGTCACTTAGACAGGGCACTTCTGTTTCCTTGGTGACAGATTTGACTGAAAAAGGGCTTAATGTAATGAAGTACCTTGATGGACTTTCAAGTGTCTCATGATAATTGTAATAATTCATGTGATGTAGAGCTGGGACAAGAGGTCTTCTGAAAGAACACAGGACTGTCAAACCTTCCTGCTGTTGTGCACAACTGCACAGCCAGAGATGGTTCTTCAACTTGTCCTTTGGCCCATGGCAAAGTTTTACATGCATTTTCTCTTTTTACATTTGCAAGGATTATTTGTGCAGAGGCAGCTGGTACAAGAACGTTGTTTTCCAAAATTCTCCTGATTTTTTTATAGCAACTGCAGTACTTCAGTCAGCCTGTATGTTAGTACAGGCATTACTTAGAATGAAAAAAGGATCAAAAAGTAGCCAACTTTCTGGAATAGCCTTTGTAGGACAGTATATGGGCACAGTGGGAAAAGAAACCCTTATCTTTATTTTTCCCTTTTCAGCTCTATAATGCAAGCATTTCTTGAGCTTCCTTCCAGATTTCTCCATCATCCCCTGCAGAAGTTTCACGGTTGTGCCACCCTACTTTTGGTCACACTGGCACTTAGTAGGCAAAGACATTGATCTTATAGAAGAAGAGCACTCCCCTTCAGCCTGCAAGTGCAAGTCCAGCAGCCAGCCTGCCACTCCTAACTATGCTATTACACTTCTGCCAGGTGGTCTTTTTTTATTGGTAAAATACCAGGTGTTATTACAGGGTAAATGAGGTTTTCTAAAATGTAGGAGAGGGCAGGTATTAAAGTGGGAATTGTCTTAGGTGAAGTAAATAAGAGCTCTGCCTCTCTAAAGAGGTAAATGGAAAATGTATGCCCCACCTCGATACCTTGGTACCTGCATATATGTGAGTCTGGCTCTGTAATCAAGGACTTTGGACTTGTTTCCCCTGTGGTTCCTGCATTTCTTGTGATAAGGAGAATACTGGTATGACCATCGATGCGGCCGGTGGTCCACCAGCCAGAAAGGGCCATTCTCTTGAGCCATTTTCCAGCTCAACCATTAATGTTTGCTAATTAGCAGCTATTAATGCTCACCACTGTTGAGTAAAACACTGCTAGCACTGGCAGCTGACATTCCGAAGCAAAGGGCATGTACTTATTTGGCCTGCCCAGCTTTGGAAAGCACTAACAAAGTGTGTCTGCAGGAGTTACTTCCCTTCTTTTCTCATCTTTGCAGTTAAGGACCAGGATGAGTTTTTACTACATAAGTTTTTCAGCTATTATTCATAGATTCAGATCTGGGGGAGTATGATCTCCTCCTCCCTCTGCCTTCGGGGAACTAGATATACTGGCAACAATGATGAAATGAGGATGTGGCTGTGCTGTGTACTTGAGGACCACAGCATGTGGCTGCCTTGTCCTGTGTCCAGCCATTGTGTCCGAGAGGGCAGTGGATGGTCAGGACGTGTGTGGGAGCCCAGGTCCCCTCTGCTCTACAGTCATGTCCTCAGAGAAAGCTGATAGGGTGCCCTTTAAAAGAAAAAGTTGACTGATGTAACCAATGACTAATGCAACACAGTTTGGATTCCAGAGCGAGACGGGTTGGGCAGCAGCTATAGAAGAGTAAGCCATCCGTGTTTCTTGTGTCTTAAGTTGAAAAAAAACCACCTTCCCACAAAGTTTTCTTGGCTGAAGGAATCTTGAGATCATTGATGAAAAGGTTAATAGCTTCCCACTTGTTTCTAAAAAACGTCCAGCTGCTCAGGCTGCTGGAACACCCATGAGCCCTGTGAAATAGCTCTGAGGTAATAGAGGTATCAGACTACACCTCCTGCAAGGACAGACTGAATGTGCCAGAACTGTGACTGCTCTCTGTGGCTGGATGGCACATAAAGGAGTAATCCTGAAAGTTTTGTGACA
The DNA here is from genome assembly GCA_013397775.1 of Eulacestoma nigropectus. NCBI lineage: Eukaryota > Metazoa > Chordata > Aves > Passeriformes > Eulacestoma > Eulacestoma nigropectus. The sequence goes on from VZTE01003721.1 coordinate 202,442, forward strand.
CACAGGAGTTTTCTTGGCTGAAGGAATCTTGAGATCATTGATGAAAAGGTTAATAGCTTCCCACTTGTTTCTAAAAAACGTCCAGCTGCTCAGGCTGCTGGAACACCCATGAGCCCTGTGAAATAGCTCTGAGGTAATAGAGGTATCAGACTACACCTCCTGCAAGGACAGACTGAATGTGCCAGAACTGTGACTGCTCTCTGTGGCTGGATGGCACATAAAGGAGTAATCCTGAAAGTTTTGTGACACACAGGAACTGTACTGTGAGCATCTTTTTGAAGCTGTGTTGCTGCAACATTTTATTCTGTTGCAGTGCTGTGTGCTGGGCTGTGCTGTTTGTCCCCTGTTTACATCAGAGCATGACCTGTGACTCAGCTCTAGAAAACCTATTTTTATAGAAAAACTGAAAGAGATTTAGCAGCAAATTCTTCACAAATGAAAAAGTTTTTATTTCAAGTAGCCCAGCTCTGCACAGCCAAGGAAAAAGATCTAGAAGATATATGACAGGAACCACTGCCTTATTCAATCTTACAAAGGCTTCCAGGGAAACCTAAAGTAAAGAGCAGGTGTCTGTTTCATAAATAAAGCAAATATGTTAGAAAAACCCTTCAGCTACTCTGGGACATTGCTCTATATGCAGCCACTAAGAAACATCTTCAAATACAAAAATGCACTCATAGCTTTGACCCAAACACCAGAATAATGATGCAAATGAACAGAGCCTCCTTTAGTCACTGAAGAGTCCTCAAGAAAACAGACTTGTTTCTGGCTTCTGCTACAGTCTGTCTTTGCTTCCTAACAATTCTTTCTTTTTTTTCAGACTGAAGCTGTTTATGAAAATACTGCAATATTGAAGAAGAATACTGTTGAGAGTTCACAACATTGTTATTTGGAACATGTACTTTTGAGAAGACCAGAAAAAAAAGAAAGAAACAATACCAAAAATAGGTATTAATTTTCTGAGGGATGTTTTCCCTGAAGCTGTGTTGTTTCTATACCCAGAGATAAAGGAAACTGCCAAGAAGCCAGAAGTACAATTTGAAATTTTTGGTAACACCAGGAAATTTTCAGCTTCTCCTTCAAAATTTTCTCTGCTTCTCCAGTAATTATAACATTTCAGAGGGGGGAAACAAACAGAGTTAAAAATAGAGTGAAAATCTCAATGAGGGAAAAAAGGATAATTTTATCACTCTTTCTTCAAGAGCTCTGTAGTACTTTCATCAAGTTCTTTGTCATATCAGCCAACATTCCGACTTTATTTTTGGACTGGACTTACAAAAGCTACAGAGTCTAAGGCAAAAATGAATATGCAGTAAATGAGTTTCAGTTTCCCATTCCTTCAACATTGCTGTGGATGTCTATGTATGCGCTTTGGTTCACATTTTTCTCTTCTGTGAATACTTCCTCACAGCCACATTTATGGTGGCAGCAAGAAGTGCAGTGCTAGTGGCATGATGTGAATTAGACAGCTCCTTGAGGTGCCTCCTAGTCCTGTATTTCTGGATTTGCATGATTTTTATAGTTCTGCAGCACTTTGCCTCCTAGGATGGTGGCCAGGACTAATGAGACTTGATCCTTGCCTTCTTTCAGGCAGACAGTGGTGAAGAATAGAGTCCCCCTGTTCCAGCTGGTCTTGCAGATGAATCAGAGCACCACCCCAGACAGCTTGTGCTGAGTCCCCTGCTACTGAATCAGTCTTGCTTCTGGCAAAATTGAAGGTTTGTTTGGCTACATCACACGATACAGATGATGTCTTGTTGGACAAAGTCTTCTTGGCAAATTGTTCCACCCAAGTAGGTCAGCAAACCAAACTGCTGCAGTGTGTCCAGAAAAAAAGCAAACCTTGGGTGTCTCCTGATATGGGAGCAGGAACCTCTTTCTATCCATTAGCTCCTGCTGCTTTGCTTATCTCAGAAATATGCTTTATACTTCAAACTATTTCTTGTCAAGCAGCACTGCTTGACTGAGGTTTTTATGTAACCTCTTACACTTTGTCTTTCTCTGTATAAATGCTAGGAGTTAAGTTTTAATAACTATGTTTTCTTGCGTCAGGCATAGTCTACTTCTGCCATCAGAGTCACATCCATTTATTTTTCCAAAGCTTCCTCCACTATGAACTTTAGCAATTGTATCTTCTGCGTTCATCTCCTTCATTATCCTTTTCTTTTGAATTTAAGCCATATTAAAGGGTACTAACAACAGTGTTATAATTAAGCTGCAGATTGCTACAGGAGAAAGAGAAGTCAAACATGCTTTTTTCATATTTTGTCTGCCATTCTGAGCCAGCTTAGAATAACAACAAATTTAACTTATTATCGCATGGCAGCTACTTTACCTTTTTTTCATGCTTAGATACATTTACTCGTGTTAGACCTATCTGCAGGTGGGATGTTTTCAACAAGTAACACACAAAGGCCAAGATGGTTTGATAACACTGAGAGGGAATGATCATCACCCCATCCAATCTGTAGCTGAGGTGAAGGTATGTGTCCTTGCAAAGGGGAAATCAGCTTCACCCACACCATGCCTGAGGGCTGGGGCTGTGGGTAAGCAGAATGTGGAATGCCTGCTGAAGTGACATTTCTAGCCCTCTATGTTAAAGCATAGTGACTACTTTGTGGCCAGTATTTTGGTCTACAGTGGGTCTGTAGCCTCTCTGCTGGTGTTGCCCCTGATATTTGAAACACTTCAAATGGATAATTGAAATTTTGTGGCTCCTCTCTTGGCTAACTTCTCCTGTTTTCCTGTGTGCATTTTGCTGGAAGCAAAGGTTCACACTGCCTGTCTGTACGGGTGATTTCTGTTTTCCTTCTCTAGTATTAAAAAAAGGAGTTAGGATTCTCAAAAAACTTAGAAGTTTTGTGCAGAGTAGAAACTTCAGCTCATCATAAAATGTATACATTAACCTCCTCACTGCAAACAGCTTCTCATTTGTTAAAAATCTTCCACAACTACTCTTCTAGGACTACAGTAGGACTGTAAATACCCTGCTGAAGAGATTAGCGGCTAACTTCTTACCAGGCATATTTCACTGGCAGGAAAGGCAGATGTGTGCATGTCTGGCTCTGAGCCCATCTCCCGTCACAGGCAATCACTGGTGAGTGTTAAGTCTTTACTGCCTCTTACCTAAATAATGCATGGCCACATTTTTTTCTGTTGTTTGTTTGTTTCCAGTCTATCTGTGGCTGTAGAATGCTTAAGAATAAGACCATACATATGATATTGTGGTGTTTTTCTTCTACCTCTCTTTAGTGTTTGAAGCAAACAGAGTCATATTACTGCCATCACCTCAGAGCACCTCAGGAGCATTATGAATATGAGTCAGATTCCTTCACACTGCTATCCGACAGGATCAAATTTTTGCAACAACTCAGCAGAAAAACACCAACTGTGCCTGTTCAGCTGGACTGCTCAGTGTGTCGGGAAGGCAGCACCAAGGTTTCACTCTGACCTCACACATCTGCTTCTGTGCAGAATACAAGCGATAAGTAGGCTTTTATTTTCAGATTGTGCATTTGTTTTCAGATCCATTAAACCAGGCTGTAGTGAGTCAAGGGTTTAAATGTGATTCTTTTCTTCTGTTGGCAAATAGTCCTGCTGTATCTAATGAGTTAATTATGTGCACGGTCTGACTGGTGCTTAGGTGTGTGCTGTTGGTGGGACAATAACACTGCTAATAAGCAATAAAATATTAATTTAACTGGAAACACCTGAAGTGAGAGGGATGTGACATAACCTGACAGAGCCATGAAGTGGTAAAATGACAGTTTTGCTGATGGGAACTAAATGAGCAATGTATTAATTTCTCTTCATTATGAGCTTTTTAACCAGATTTTAAGTGGATTACCATAACTAAGTTCATTCAATCTGCTCAAGCTTGAGTGTCCAACATTTCCAGACTTGAATTTTTTCAGTATATGTTAAGTTCTTTTGTTTTAGCTCAGCTTCAGTGTTTCTATGTTAACAGTTTATTCATCAGCCTGACTGTGGACTATATCAATTCAGATCTAAATTAAATGGAGTCACTCATATTGTTTGAGACAAGCTGGCCTAGTGATTACTACAGTGAGAAAAGAAAATAATTTTCTTCTGTGTGATAATTCACTGACATTATGTTCCACACTAATAGAGAAAGATAAGTGCTAAGAATGGCCAGTCAAAAATTCAACAACATTCTTTCTTGGAAACTAACTTTCCACAAAAAGATTTTACTGTTGCCAAGATATTTTCTGCTGAAAGGTTTCTGTTTTATAATTTAAATACAAAAAAGCCAAAGAAACAAAGCCAGTTTTCAACACATAAAACCTGAGCAAAACTTTTCATTCTCCCATAGTTTCAACGCAACAATTTCAAGAAATGATGACTAAATTAAAACATTCACACAAGATATTATTCCCTTGACATGCTCCCCGTGCTCTCATCATTTAATGGATGCTTTGACTAGCCCTGCTTTTGAGGAGCTTTTTGAGCAAATTGACAGGGAAAAGAATCAAAAAAGGAAGGAATATCAATATTCCTTCCAGATATATAGTTGTTATATACTGTAATTTGTAAACCTTTTATTTAATGTCCATTTTATGTAAATCTTTAGGTCCTACTTTCTCAATCTGCAGAGATAAAGCTAAATAAGGCACCAGAGATTGTGGACAAAGGTTTTCCTAAGAAACATGCTTGCTTTCAGTAGGACACTAAAGTCTGTCTGGGGGAGATATACCTTCTCTCCACGAAATGTAAAACTCTGAAGTTATGTAAAAGTTGGGTTTTGGAGAACACAAATAAACGTAAAGAAGCTTTAATTCTTAGAGTAATTTTACTGGGGTGTATCTTTTAGAGATCGCTCTCTGGGAAAACCTACAGTGCATACACCTGTACAACCTGCCAAGAGCTGATAACCTCTCCTCACCTACCCTAAGAATGTCTCTAAATATTAATTTTGTATTTAGATTTATAGGATTGTTTCCACCCTCAGTAGCGTGAATCCCACTCAGTGATGTACAGACCTCTCTGCTTTCCAACCTGTCAGCAGCAGGGGAAGTTTAGACTTTGTCCAGGTGTTGCCTCCATCATGTTTCATTCACAGTGTTAGACACGTCTGAATGTAAAATATGGTTCAGACAGTTAATAAATGAATACTTGGGGTAGGCTTGTTTGGCAAGGTGAACAATGGAGTAGCAATTGTCTCAAAAATTGTCCCTGGCTGACACCTTGCTTTAAGGTTGTTGTCTGGACATTCCATGGAGAATCAAGAATGTGCCAAATAAGACCATTTATTTTTTTCAGAATGAGAACTAGCCAGTCTGAAGAAATTCTCAGCATCAAGGCAGCAACCAGCTAATTACAATAACCATTGCTCAACATATGCAAGTGAAGGTGCTTATTGTACATAGCCTAGGTGGTCATCTCAAACTCACTGTGCTTGACTTGTCCATAGCCACTCTCATACACTCACCTTCAAAAATTGAGAAATTCACCATAGAAACAGAGATATCTCACAAGGTTTTGCCACAATCACAGGGTCTTCTGTTTTTTGTGGTTGATGTTCCCCCTTCTCACTGGCTCACAGTAGGAGCAGGGGAGTAAATACAGTGAAGCCCTGGATTCAGGTTAGCCCAGAGAAAAACAAGAATGAGAAGTGTAAGATCTGAAGGTATAGGAGTCATGGCTCTTCTCTGTTTAAAGGAGACTGATTTTCTTCATAAAGGTTATTCCAACAGCGGTACCATTGGCCTTGATGCACAGGCCCAGACTCTGGCTGTCAGAGAGCAGTGCTGGAGCTTCTGACCTGAAGTGAGCTTCAGGACTACGTGTTTGAAAATGGCATATTGTGTGAGAGTGCTGCAGATACAGGAACGGGGTAGAAAATGGGTAGGGCGGGGTCAGAGGAATGAAAAACCTTGTTAGATCTTGTCCCCAAGCTGCACCGATGAAGCTGCTTCTTGCTTAAGCCTCACCAAAGACATACCACAATGCAGGTACCTTAATATTTAGATATCTTTCTGCATAAGTAATAGTGAGGCAGAGCTTTGGAAGATACACACTGTTTTGCTTAAAATTAGAACCTGGTGATTAGAGGCTTGGGATTAGATGTTTCATTCTTTTGTAAATGTCTCTCCAGTTGTTTACCCTGTGGCCAGGGGGTTGAGTGGGAAGGAAAGTACACACAAATTAGGTGTAAGACACTCAGTGCAGTGAGCTGGGAGCCTACATCCTGTTTTTTAAAGTGTCTAGGCATTTGGAAACTTACATCTAGACTCAACATTTCTGAAGATTTTATACTCTGTCTGCCAGTAATATGATTTGTGAACCTACTTAGCTAGATTAAATACAAATTCCTTGACTGACTATTTATATATCTTTTTTCTCTCACTCTCTTCTCTACCCACCCCCCATTAAAAATGGTGTAGTAGAGTTGACAAAATCAACTTTGGTTTTAGTGTGAATCATATTTAAACTCAGGAAATAAATTAAGATAGTCACTGTCAGATGTTTTGATAAGGCTTTCCATGCTGAACGACTAGGACAATTAAACCCAATTGCTTCATTGTAATGGCTATCCTTTGTTAAATCTCACCTAAATCTGCAGTGGCAGTGTTTGGGAACTACTCTTTTCATTTTATTTGATTAGGCATGAGGTCAATAACAGCAAAATATATTTAAAAGAAAATGCTATGTTCTGATTATTACTGGTTTGACTGACACTGATGAATAACATTCATTCAGCATGGTTCTGTCTGGCCTGATATTAGCATAAGAACATTAGGCAAAACTCTGTTAGAATGCTAACATATATTTAAAAGCTACTAAGTTGAACCTCTTATGTACATACAAATACATCCACTTTACGTCATCATCTGTAGCTAGTGCTCAATTTGCCATGGTAATTTCTTCATTTACAAATGCAGCTTCAAGCCGTAATTTTTGCAAGATATTGTAGCTACTACATAAAAATGACAGAAAGTGGGATCAGTTTGCCTGGAAGACACTGCTTGGCTTGAAACAGGCTGTACTCAGTGTTCTCCTCTGAATAACTGGACATCAGCTCTCTTGTTAAGACTTTTGTCAGGCTCTAGATGACTAATGCTTCTTCACAGCCAGGTACTGCATCACAAGGACCCTCCACCCATTATTTCAGATTTTTTCTGAACGGGTTCATGTCCAAAGAATGGAAATAGGGAGACTCTGGAGTCAAATGAGGAAAGCTGATAGTGATTCATGAAGCTGATAAAATTCAGATTTCCCCAGACTGGAGAAAATTCAGCTGGACTCAGATCCACTACATGAGTCAAAGACAGTTGTGTCCAAAATGTTATTTCTTAATTGAATTTATTCTTTATGGGCAAAAAGTACACCTTAAGCTCTAGAGGCTATGTAAGCAATGCAAACTCCCTTGCACGAGAAAAATAGATTTCTGCCTTCCATCTGTCTGCACTTTTCTCACTGATATATATAGACAATGGAGGTAAACATGAGAGTGATATTAAATATGTTCACCCATTCTGTTAATGACTTGGTTGCTGACATAAAAGACCTCCCCCTTACTTCTCCATGGTTCCATTATGATCTGCTTAAGAAAAAATGGCTGGACTGTTGACAAGACTTTATTTGAAATGACATTTTCAATGTGCCAGAATGTCTCACCCCAATATTGTAGATGAAGTTATTCCTCAGTCAAGATTCTCGTGAGTGTGTCTGGTTTTGTAGCTTTTCATTCTGCATCTGTGCAGCTCCAGATGCAGTGAGTTGTAGTAACCAAGCACAGCATGAATCATGGTAGCAAGGCTCTGGTCCAAGAGGAAATGACACAGAGTTTTTTGGCTTAAAGATGGAGGGAGGCATTTCTTGCCACTGTTGCTATTGATGTGCTCCTCTGCAGTAGCTGGCCTGACACACACAAGCTCCCTGTTGGCCCGTTAATGAGAAAAAGAACAAGTTCAGCTTCCTGAATAGCTCCCTGACACTTCTTCTCCAGTTCTGGCCTGTTTGAGTCCAGCTTCAGGTGGCTGGTTGGTGTGTACATGAGGTTGGTGCAGTCTTGGGGTGACAATTCTGGCTAAGAATCATAATTCTGATGCTGCCCTAATCTAAATGCTGAGTTCCTGGTAGAGTCCACCATGTCATGAAGTGTCCAATGAATCAGAGAATCACAGAATGGCCTGGGTTGAAGGGACATGAAAGATCATCTGGCTCCAACCCCTCCTGCCATGGCCAGGGACACATTCCACTATTCCAGGTTTCTCCAAGCCCCATCTGACCTTGACCTTGACAGGGATGGGGCAGCCACAGCTTCTCTGGACAACCTGAGCCAGGGCCTCACCACCCTCACAGTAAAGACGTTCCTCCTAATATCTGATCTGAACCTGCTCTTTCAGTTTGAAGCCATTCCCCCTTGTCCTGTCACTCCGTGCTCTTGTAAAATGTCCCTCTCCATCTTTCTTGTGGGGTACCTTCAGGGACTGGAAGGCCACAGTTCGGTCACCCCAAAGCCTTCTCTTCTCCAGGTTGAACAATCCCAATTCTCTCAGCCTTTCCTCATAGGAAAGGTTCCCCCTCCCTCTGATCACCTTGGTGGCCTCCTCTAGACTCACTCCAACAGCTCCATGTCCTTCCTGTGCTGGGAATGTTTTGTTGTAACGCACGGCAGTGAAATCCTTCAGTCTGAGTAAACATGTATCACAAATAATGTATTTTTTTTTCAGCACACTCAAGTTCTCAAGTTTTTTTTATTCTACTGCATATATGGAATTGTTAAGTTTGTACTGATCTCCCCCACAGAGACTGTTGGATATGGAGTTTTGAGAACTAAAGAGTTGGGAAAAAAAAGAAATTATGTGCAGTAATTTTACCAGCCACAGCAGTTAAAAGAGGGCTTTTGTGATTTTATACATGTAAAGAATCTGATTCTGTATATGTAAAATCACAATCTATTATATGTCATAGCATAACGAGCTTTTGTCGTGTAATTGTTGCCTTTGTAAATATTTTAGTGCAAACATTCTGAAGAGTTTAGAAATAGGGCTGACCTCAGGCAGAAATGAAAGTTATTCTTATCCTATGTAAAAAAACCCCAGTATTAGTATAATCTGCTATAATAAACTTGGATTGCTGCTGCATTTCAAGAGCTGCTGCTGGGAAGATCAAGCCAGGCAAGAATGCTATGAGGAAAAGAGATAGCTGGTACTACAGCTGCCCTCTGACTTGACGCACTTTTTCCCATTCACTTCCCTCAGAGTATGGCTCCTGGATGGCATACAAACTAGAAAAAAAGAAAAAAAGGGAGATGGTTTGGGTTACACTGCCATTTACCACTCTTACGTCTCACACAGATGATGGGGACACAGAGAAGTGATGCTCAAGAGCTGTCAGATATGGATAGGAAGGCAGTGCTGTGAAACAGCTTTTCTTTTGGCAACATAAAGCAGTGTAGTCAACAGAGACTTGTGGAGTAGTTTAGGGACCACCTCACTATTGTTCCACTGGTTGACACCTGTCAGTACTGTTATACTGTGGTGGAGTATGGTAATTCGTTTCTTATGACATAATAATGTCTCCTATGAAGGCAGGCTGATAGACTTGGGGCTGTTCAGCCTGGAGAAGGCTCTGGCATGAACTTGGAGTCCCTTCTAGTACATGAAGTGAGTCTACATGAAGACTGGAGGTTTAGATTAGTTATTAGGAAGTATTTCTTTACTATAAAGGTGTTCAGGCAGTGGAACAGGTTACCCAGAGAGATCGTGAACTCCCCACCTCTGGAGATGCTCAAGCCCAGGTCAGACAGAACTCTAAGTTATCTCTTCTAGTGGAAGGTGTCCCTGCCCTTAAAGATGATCTTCAAGGTCCCTTCAACCCAAACCATTCTATGACTCCATAAATTTTTCTCTGCAGGAAAGAGCTCTCAGCCTTCACACAGCTCACCAGGCACAAAAATAAGTAGATATATGTACTGCCCACTTAATATTTGTGCAATAATTTGATAGCAGGTCTCAAAAAAACCTTTTGTCAAAATAGAAGGTCAACCACCAGAGCTATCTGCCAGCACCTTTGATCCTGTTAATCATGCTGCAGATAACGTACAGCACTTAATCTACTGTACAAATGATCGTACTGAAGAACTGTGGTCACCCTCACCCTGCTGGTCCTCTTTTGTGGGTCACCAGTGGCTTCAAATCAATGCAAAGCAAATAATCTAAGAAGGAAAAATGCTTGGCATGTTATTTAAAGACCCAGAGGGCAGCTTCTGTCAGGGTTCATTACGGATGGCCCAGTCATATTTCCATGTAAGAGCCAAAATTCCAGTAAATATGACGGAACACTAAGAAAGTCAATTTAACTGAACAAGAGACTCTATTCTAATAGCAGGGCAACAGAGGTAAGAAAGAGGAACTATGGATTGTTTGTGGGCTAGTGCTATTGTGATAGCTTGAAGGAAAAGAGAGCAGGAAAGAGAAATTGTAGGGGAGAAAGAGAGACTTAGTAAATGAGAGAATGAAAGGATTCAAACCTAGGCTGGTCAGGGACTTTGTTGAAGAAACATAGAGGAAGACTGGAAAAAAATACGCTGGAGAGAACAGGTGTCTTTTGAAAAGTGAGTTACAGCTCTGAAGGCAGAGGAACCCTGACAAACTCTGAAAAGGAAACTGAAAGTGCATCATAGAGAACAGTTGGTAGTGGTTTTCTACTAACAGTTGTACATGTTACATTCTAGCACATCATTAACTTCCCATTAACCTTTTCCAGTTTTTCTTACCAAGCTTTATGTACAAAGAATGTTCTCTTTGCTTTAAACCATACATTCCCTAAACTATGATCTTTCTGTGTCCTGATGTTAAAACTTGAACGCCTTATCTTTTCAACCTGAGCAGTATCAGAGAGGTTTTCACCTCTGTTTCCAACGACTGTCAGTAGGAATAGAAGCATTATTTATCTGTCACTACTCTTTGACAAATGATACTTCTTTGTATGATTTTTTTGAGGTTTATTTTGCTCTTGGAAACAGCCCCAGAAGCAGCACTGACCTGCAGCCCCTGGGAAAGAGCCATGCCAGAGCCTTGGTGTTTATGCCTAAATACAGTCCCCATCAACCTAAACAATCCTTTAAAATGGGTCTGTGGTGAGACCAGGTGAGAGCCCTGGGTGGAAAGTCTGGATCCACAAGGGAATGCATTTAAGGATCAAGTATTCATAGTTTCAGCCCAGAGGAATCAGGAGTCCTGCAGGCATGGCACTCAAAATCTTAGATATGCACCAGTAGTTCTTCAAGGAAAACTTGTTTCCACAGCAATTTCATTTCCATCTGCTTTCTGAGCCTGGTAGTTTGTATTACATTGGCTGCTGACTGGTGATCATGTATGGCCAATATTTGGTCACCTATGTGAGAGGGACAGTAAAGTACAGTAAATGACTCACAGTAATTTCATGAGTTAAGTAGCACATTTTCACTATCACATGCAGAAGGGGTACTATCCATTTTTGGTCACATTCATGAAGTGACCTTCTCCATTCTTAGCACCCCAATCTGAAAAAAGTACCACAAATTGTTTCAGAGTTGCACAGCAAAACTTGTTGAACTCAAGTTTTCATTATTTCCCAAATACCCACAGGGGCAACAGTTTAGCAGACGAAGCGCAGCAGCATAACAGTGACCAAATTAATTCCCGAACAAGGTACAACACTTTCTGAAGAGCTACACTGAAAGTGAAACTGTTTTAAGAGCTAAAAGCAGATAACCCCCTCACCCCCCACAATAAACCAGCTTCTCTGTTCATGGGTGACATTTTTAATCTATGCTTACTTTTTTATTGTCTTCACTGTTACCCTTTCCAGTATATAGAAACCTATTTTGGTTGTTAAACTGCAGTCTCCCATGCAAATGTTTACTTGCATTTCCTAGTGCCTCATTGCCGTAGGTATTCATGTTGTTGTTCACATCCCAGCTTTGTTAATCCTTACCCAGTTACTGTAAAGTAGATATCCTCTTGCACTATTGAAGTTTAAAATGGCTTCACAATTGTTTTCAAATGCTTGTGAAGAAAGGAACAATGGAAGATTGCTTGCCTGCCCTTTTCCAAAACTTCCTGTGGCAAGACTTAGCTCAGGGCAAATTTATCAGTTGAATCTTGAAAATGGATGTTAAATGGAGAAGTTGACAGGCCATGAACTGCACAGTCTGACTTAAACTGTCTGTAATTTCATATATTTTCTCATTGTGCAGGGTGTCTTGTTCTCTTTTCTCCCTAACCCAAAATGACAGGTCTGCTACACATCTGTATGCTAAGTGCCTTAATGGATTTAGACAGCCTCGTCCTGATTTTTAAGATGCAGCCACTAGATGGTTCTTGGAAGCAGGTGCTGCGTATGGGTTGAGCTCTGTTTCTCTGTCTCTCTGCTGGTAACGTTTCCATCTCTGCTACTGATTAACAATGAGGGGGTTTGAATGGCACCAGGGCAGCGTCGCAGCCGCACTGCCATGGAGACTGGTTTCGTACTCGCCTGTGTCTCCCTCAGGGCTCTGAAAAGAAGGGAGAGACATATGTTTATATAGTCATTAAGCCAATATTTACTTTCAGTTATTTTGCAATCTACTCTCTTACAGACTTTCCCGCGGGTTAATCTCTGTGCCACCTGTCTCTCCTTGTATTCTCACAATACTCTGGTGTTTCTTCCTGGTACAAAGGGGCCAGTGACAGAAACAGGAGGTCTGGAGAGTCTGAGAAAGTGCTGTCAGCACCCATTGCTGCTCTCCATTTTCTTTGCTCATAACATCCCTAATTGATCAAGAGCAGAGTCTAGTGAATAATCCCAGCCTAGCACGCAGCTGATCTCACCACACCTGCAGTGCTTTCTAACACCCCTGGGTAGGGACGGTGAGAGAATGCCCAGCTGTGTGCTACAAGGTGATGCTTGGCCTGGCAGGCACACTGTGATGCAGAGAGATCTGAACTCTGAAAAGCACCCGCTTTCGCACATCTGAGACCTGTGCCTGCACTTGCACCTGCCTAAAAAAAGGGTAGGAAAGGCGCCGGCTGGCACGGGAGGTGTGGCTGCAGGTTTATATTGGACAGGTGTTGATGTGAGGGCTCCATATGTTGCCTCGCTGCCCAGCAAATGAGATGCCTTGCAGCAGTCCTCCTGCACCTGAGGTGTGCAAGCAGATGGCCTGATGACACAGCAAGGCACTGTTGACAGCATTTGTCCTTTCCCAGTCATCAAGACTGGAGCAAGGACATGATTTGATCCACAGCACTGGTTGATCACTGCCCATCACCGAAGGTCCTCCCCTTCTGCATCCATTGAATTTCCCTGTTTTGAGTTGCTGTCCTCAGCAGTACCTGAATCAGGAATTAATTTTGCCTCTCCTTTTAAATTTATGAATATTTCTGTAGGAAAACGTCACAGCACCTACAAATTGAATTATACATATTAAGATTCTCCAATATTTAAAATTGACACATTGACTGTTCAGTCTTGTCATTTAACATTTCTGAAGTGAAAAGAGATGGAAGTGAAAATAGGCATGAGAGAAAATAAATGTGTTTACAATATTTCTACAGAAATAATTTACTTTACTTGTAATACAGAGATGAAGTAAATTACTGAAGCAATGATTAGGGCAGTGTATACAGCAAAAGTGTAATAGAGGTATATGGAAAATGTGGACTTTTGTTAGCAGAGAGATAATAGAATAAAACCTTTTTCAACTACCTTCCTTATTCAGTGATTCTTTGCTTTCCATTTTTTATCAAGGACAATGAAACAGCTGAAAAGCACCGTGTAACAAAGATGCCAAGTCCTAAGGGTAGTTGAGGGAAGCCTTGCAGAATCTGTGGGTTTCATAGTGAAATTACCATGCCAAATGTTTTAATTTGGTGCATTTGTTAGGAGCGTTTGTGAGAACTCACACTGATCAGCAAGCTAACAGGATTCCAGTGAAATTTCAGATGAGGGGTGATATTGTTTGGAAGGGCATTTTATAAATGATTATACAGAAATTTGACCATTTCATCAAGACTTATCAAAAGTACTCTCTTAAAGTACTGACACCACATGGATTTGTCAGCATGTCCTTTGGTATAATATCCTGATACAGCTGCTCTTACTGCCTACTGTATTAACAGGAATATTTTTAGCAGGAGACCAACGCACCCAATCATTTCCCCTCCCCATCCACCACTGTTCTGGGCACACATACATAGCTGTGATGGAACCCAGGAAATGGAAAAGACTCAGAGAAATATGTGCTGTTTACCAGTTTTGGCTCATAGCCATTTCACTACAGCATTATTGATGAGAACAAGCTTTAGAAGGAGAATATTCGAGACAATAAAGAATTAAGGGTTATGGCCATAGGACACTCCAAAAGAATTATTTTAACACCTTTTTCCCCCTCAGCTGTAGATGTAAAACAACCTAGTTTTGTTGTTAAAGCATGTCTCAAAATATGCTGGACTCAATCAGAGATAAGAGTGAGAAGACTATATTCAGATCTGGTGGGGTATGTATCAATTTTTTTCTAAAGCCCTCAAAAACTAATGTGGAAAATGGTATCTTCCAAGTGCTTGTTGAAACAAGAAAACCAGATGCATACCACATTAAAACAAGAGTGAATTCTGTCATCTATATCCAAAAAAAAGTTGAATGAAAAAATGTCTTAGAAAAAACACACTGGTATGTGCAGCAGTCTTTTGCAAGCTCTGCATCCTTCTGCAGGCTGGATAATTATTCTGTAGAGTAGCCAGCAATCATTTGGAAAAGTAACATTTCTCCCTCTGAAGTTCATTCCTGGAAATGACATGATAAGAAGATTCGGCCTTCTGTTATTTTTGTAGGGCTATCTTTTAGACTAAAAATGGGTATCAGGGCTGAGCTCTAACTGTGTGCTGCTATATGTAGTGAAAAGTGCTGATAGGTCCACGTGTCATGGATCAGGGTCCAGCTATACTATATACTCCTGGAAAGAATATCCTTGACATTTGTCAGGACTTGAACATGAGGGCCTAGAGACAGTTTGGACTGAAGGTGATGTTCACTGAGAGAACCTTGCTGAACTTTTGGGTTGGCTAGAATGAGACAGCTGCAGACTAAAGGGGTAACGCTGTGATTTGTATGATGATTCTTAGGCTTGCATTTGAGAAATATGGTAACAAGGGAGAATAGAATGGGATGGCAACAGTGACAAATGTGGAAGGTCAGACAAGGGGATTGGTCTGCAAAAATATCAGACTCTCACAAAGGGAAACAAAGGAGAGGAAATGTTGGGACAAAACAAGATTTCAAGAAGATGGCTGACTTCTCACAAAGATTTCTGACAACTAAATGAAGATGGGTGTAAGCTTTCAAGGAAAACCTTGAAAGTGATGCATGCCTTGTGTGTAGGGTCTGCCTAAGCAGTGGCAACGAGAAATGGATTAATCTGATCCTATAGCACACACCTATCTTTGGTCAGATTGATTGCTTTCTATAGACTTTCTATAGACCAGGACTTCACTGACTGGCACGGGTGTGTGCATACCTAGCTCACAGGCAGAGACTTGCATCAGTGATGTCTAAACGCAGAACCATGAACCCCACTCTAGTCACCTCTTGTGTATGTAAGAAGATCCTGTTAAAAAATCAACTTCTACAGGCATTTTGCGAACACATTGTCAGGAACACTGCAAAGAGGGAGAACAAGCAATATATGCCAGATCCATTGGAATTTGCTCACACTAGAATACATTTAATTCTTAACTGTCCATCTGCTCTGCACTGGGGTGGCCTCACCTTGAGTCCTGGGGGAAGTCTGGGGCACTACAATATAAAAAAGGCATAAAGCTGTCAGACAGTGTCCAAAGGAGGCCACATGGATGGTGAAGGGGAAGCTGTATGAGGAGTGGCTGTGGGCACTTGGTCTGTTCAGTGTGGAGAAAAGGAGACTGAGGGGAGACATCACTGGGCTCCGCAACTTCCTTGTGAGGGGAAGAGGAGGGGCAGACACTGATCTCTTCTCTGGGGTGACCACTGACAGTACTCCAGGGAATGGCTTCAAGTTCTGCCGGGAGAGGTTTGGGCTGGATATCAGGAAAAGGTTTTTCTCCCAGAGGATATTTGGGAAGTGGAACAGGCTCCCTACGGAAGTGGTCCCAGCATCAGCCTGACAGAGTTAAAGAAGCATTTGGACAACATTCTCAGGCACATGTGTGACTCTTGGGGTGTCCTGTGCAGGGCCAGGGGTTGGACTTGATGATCCTGATGAGTCCCTTCGAACTCAGCTGATTCTGTGATTCTGTGAATAAAGTCTGTGTCACCCAAGGATCCCGACTGTCATCTGTGTTAAGCGGAGCTCATCCTTCCATCTGCCATTTATTGAGTTCAGGCTTTCTCTTGCATCTTTTCTGACATGTCAGTTTTGCTGGGTGAAGACAGAAAGAACATTAGGAGGATGACTATTTGCATGCACACGTTCCTCTGTGTATCATATGTGTAGTTAGTTTGTACAAATTAGTGGCTTTATTTTCTAGAGTGCTTAATAACAACAGCTGAATGAGAACTTTCAAGTGTCCAATTCATTTGGAAATCAAGTCGCTCATTTGTGTTGCTAAATATAGTTTAAGGCCTTCTATTTTGAAATATTCGCGCTTCCTTTTAAATGCTACTGAAAGAGAATAGTGTGACAATGTTTTAACTGACATAGCTGTTTACTGCTGTCCTCAGTGCACTAGATCAGCACAGAAAACAGCCCAGTGCCTTCAAAATGCACAGAAAAGGAAAGTAGATCTCATTCTTATGATTCAGATGCTTGGTTTCAGGTGTCAGACTTCAGACTGTTCAGGATTTTACATCAAGCTCACTGAAATTATATTAGATCATACAAGTAGTATCTGCTCGTTCATGTCTTACAGAGGAATTAGACTTTCATGCATTTAACTGAATTGGCATCTGACCAAGACACCTCTTTCATGGGTGAAATGGGAACTGAGTTCTCTCAGAGCACTGAAGCTGAACTTTTCATGTACAAAACACTTAGATTTACTTTCTTTTGTAATTTACTACTTCTGGCATTCATGTGGGCCAGTGAAGTTCAAGTGTGTTAGGTTAATCTCAGCCAATTTATTTTTGTCTGGTTCTGCCCTGAGCAAATGCTGACATTAGACATAACAATAACACACAGTGCTGTGCCTCCAACAGAGGGTAAACACAATCTGTGTAATTCATTTATGAGGAATAATAATGGGAAGTTACCCAGTACCAGCGAAATCCAGGTCAGGACAATTTCAAGGTCCTGCAGTGCTCCAAGACTACAGCAGATACTTGTGCACACAGTATTGATGAAGACCAATAATTTAAAGTTGCATGATAATGCTCTTATTTATCTTATGGTGCCCTATTGCAGGGGTAGGCCCACAGAAAATCTTTCTGTCAAAGTGCAAGTAAAAACATCAGAATCTTGCCTTTTGTTGTCAAGTTTTAAAAATTACTTAGCCTGTGGACTACTTATGTCTGCAACTTTAGTGCTTAAAAGGAAATAGTTTTAGATAGCAACGTTTTTCAGCTTTCTGATAAAACAACTCTTAAGGGATGCCTCTAAGAGATTCATAAAAGACAGTTAAAGACAGCAAAGTTATTGTCAGTAGTGTTTGGTCTTTAGGAGAACCACAAATTGAAGAAAGCTTGACAGTTACCAAAAAAAAGCACTTGCATTTGTATCCTTACCTGGCATAAAAATGATGGAAAATAACAGTGCATGAATTACAGGTGTGTGTGGGGCAAACACGAATTTGACCGGTGCATTGTGTATATTTGGTGACAAAGGGATTCCCAAACTAAACAAAAGCACATGGACAGTGTATAAAAATGTATAAAACCCTGTCAGATTCAGTGATAATAGGTAGCATTATCATGACAATGAGTCCTTCAGTGTCAGGCTCAGAGAGTTAACTGCAGAAAACCTTATTCAGTCCTTCCTCAGGCAAAATTCCATTTGCTCAGCAGGAGTTTGTCTGGGTAAAGAGTTTGGGACTTGACAGGCAATATTTATGAGTTATACAGGAAAACCAGCTGAAACAGCAATCTTTCCAGCCCTTCCTAATGGACTAATATGTTTTTTTTCAAGCACCTGGAGGATCTTCTATAATCCCTCCAAGTCCTTAATACCAGTTTTACAATTATGTCTTCTAATAAATGATGGAAATTTCTTTCATTTTACCACCTCAACCAGGTGCCTTAATGAGCTCTGCAGGGGAGTTCACACAAGTTACAACAGGAGCTGGAAGCACAACCACTGCTCTAGGCACAAAACAGCTGCTTACAGATGGTTCGTGGTGAAGAACCACTCCCAAAACCTGAGGAGACTGCATGTCCAGAGAAAGGTTATTCCAGGTAGAACACTGGCCCTATTCTTTCACGTCTCCCTCAATATGCCTTGCCTGCCTGCCTGCCTCCTCAGTAAGGATGGGAAGGGGGGCATAGACACTTCATCTGCTGTTGGTGGGGCTGAGACGCCTGAATATGTGATCTGTACTGAAAACCTGTTTTAGAAATGATAGACTGAGTAGGAGATTTTCTCTTGCATAGTTTTGTACTGCCTACTACAAGGGACAGAAGACAGTTTCCTTCCTTGAATATGCCTGCATGTTTTCATGAAGTTGTTTTTTTTATTAAGGGGTTTAAGGATATTTTAGTCTAGAAATGTATGTACAGTTTAATTCTAGTTTGAAAAAAAGCTCTTTCTTTCTTTATCATAAAAATCATGGTGTAATATTTTTAATACCCAACCTGCAAAGTGCTGAGTATTTTCTCCTTTATTGTGGCTACTGTGATAGATCACATCTTCTGAAGACACAGTTTTTTTCTGAATTAAATATTTGCTTTTCTTTGTTATGTGCATGGACAAACTGAACCATGGTCTGATATGTAGTCTGTGGTTCAGGTATTTTGTATTTAGAAGTACAAAACAACAGCATAGAACAGAATGCTTAAGGCAGTTCATTTTTGTACTGCTTTATTCCCAGAAGTTATTGTGGGATAAAATGTCACTTTTTATTTGGAACCACTGACAATCCAGTGCAAGACATATTATTGCCCGTGTGGAAAGAGGAAGAATGGTGTAGGCAGGTGTCTTTTCCAACATCTGTTTGGCATGGAGCTTGGTGCTTTTGTCTGGCTTGATGAAGGGACTGGGTGATCTTACCTGACTTTTACAAACTGCATCAGCTTGCTAATAAAAGACGCTATCTCTCCTGTAAAGCAGAGCTTTTTATAATAGGTATACACATGTATGTCTTCTACATAAAAGATGTATCATCTATTATACAGCAGACATGCACACGACTGTCTATTACAAAATTGCTTGTAAACTTGCCTTGGTGAGCCCTTTATTTTATGGACAATAGCAGTAAGTGTCTTAACTGCAAAAAACTTCCTACATTTTTGTTCCAATCAATGGTGCTATGGCAGAAGCTTACATACTTTTTACAAAATGTGTAAGAACAGGAGATAACCAAGAGTTGTGTCAAAGTTATGGCTACAACAAAGTCCACAAGAAGTCAGGGAGCACAATATACTGGTTCACCATCAAGGATGCCACCACTTGGAGCTGCCTCCCAGCGGAATGCATCCCCATCTCCAAGACAGAAAGCCTATTTTCCAGATATATACCTGGTAGCAACGTATTTTCAAGGCTTTCCGTGCACTGTCTTCTCTGGGGGAAAGGAGACGAGCAAGACTAAATATTAGTACTGCTTGTTCTGCTGGTAATAATTTTGTGAGGAATCAATACATTTACAGGCCTGCTTTTCTCTGACTCCCTGGCAACCCAGAGCATCAGTATTAGGGTGAAAATTTACAAGAAGTCCTGGAACAAGGGACTGCTTCACTTAGTGCAGTTTGCTGCTTTTATATTATTCTTTTTTCTTCATACTTTTATCTGGATCTTTTGGGAGAAAATGAAGAGACCTTTTCCTGGACTCTGTGGCTGTTTTACTATGGGAGTAGTTTCTACAGCTATACACTATGAGTTCATGCTTTCTATCTGAAGGAACCTCAGGAAATTTCTCACTTTGATCCTGTTTGAACAATTAACTTTTACTGTGATATTATCTTTATCTGACATTCCCCATCTCTTAAGCATGTCTGGGAAACCACTGTGATAGAGAGCAGTGATTGCACCATATATTAATTAGGGAACGTGAGGAGTATCTCAGAGATGAAAGAATAGACCCACGACCCCCATACTTAGATTCTGTACCTCTGCTTTACTCCCAGTGAACAGCTGCAGTGCAATGGCAGTGCAATCACATGGTAGTGCAATCTTGCACAGTGGCCTCTGAGCTGCTGCACTTTTGGAAAGAGCTATTTCTTTTTTATCTTCTCTTTGTATCTTTCTCAACTTTGATTCCAAGGTTCTGTGCTGGTTTTGGCTGGTATAGAGTTAGTTTTCTTCGAGTACAAGGTATGAGGCTGTGTTTTGGATTTGTGCTGAACACAGGGTTGATAGCTCAGAAATGTTTTTGTTGTTGCTGAGCAGGGATTGCACAGAGCCAAGGCCTTTCCTGCTTTTCTTACTGTCACGCTGGGGAGAGGGCTGGGGGTACCTGGGAAGCTGGGGAAAGACACAGACAGGACAGGTGACCCCAACTGACCAAAGGGATATTCCAGACCTTGTGACATCAGGCTCAGTGTATAAAGTGGGGGGAAGAAGGAGGAAGGGGGGAATATTTGGAGACATGAGGTTTGTCTTCTGAAGTGACATTAGTGTGAGCGGGCCCTGCTTTCCGGGGGATGGCTGAAACACCTGCCCAGCCACAGGAAACAGTGAATTAATTCCTTGTGTTGCTTTGCTTATGTGGGTGGCTTTTGCTTTCCCTATTAAACTGTCTGTATCTCAATCCATGCATTATGCAGCTTTTGCCTTTCTGATTCTCTTCCCAGTCCTGCTCATGAGGGAGCATCTCCATGGGGCTTGGCTGCTGGCTGGGGTTAAACCACAGCAAAACAAATCTGAGAAGGAAAAAAACCCCATATGGTTATCAATGGAAATGTGATTCATTATTTGCAGCTGTTGTGTTCTTGGACATCTGCATTAGGGCAGGACTCAACACAAGGCTTTCCACCAGCATCTGAACTCCCTGAATGCAGTTATCCTCCCTGTAAAGCTGAATCAAAATTGTTCCCTAAGGCTGTCACACCTAGGATTCCCCTAGAAAAGATCCAATTCCCCTTGGATCTCACAAGGCCAGTTGACACTTAACAAAGATTTAGCAGTAATGGACAGTCTTGTCGACAGTATCAGTAGTAACATAGAGAAAACTGAACAACTGGAAATGATTTGGCTAAATCAGAGCTGAAGTTTATTGCTGCCTGGGGAATTGTTTCTGCCTGGGGATTTAGAGGTACACTGCCTCTCCTTAGCTGGTGTACAGCGCATTTCACAATAACTGCATTTACCTGTCTTCAAGATATTTAAGCTAGCTATGCCCCCTAGTTCTGTTAAATTTACACCAAGCTGAGACCATCATGGTCCTGTCACTCCATTTTCTTGAACACCATGTACATTTTGATTACTGAGGTTCTATCTGAACCACGGGCTGAACTGATCTGTTCTGACCTATGCTTGCCAGCTAACCAAAGCACAAAGTCCCCTCTACAAATATTTTATTAGGTCAAGCTATTGATAAAAAGCTTTGTTCAGAACGCATGACTTCAGATAAGCCTAGCTTTCTGACCTGGCCTGTGAGAGTGAAGACTGTTTTTTTCTTCATCAAAACAAGAGGCAAGCATTCATACCTTCACTATTTCTCACTGGTCTTGTGTGCCTGAAAGCCACATTCTTATTATTATCCAAAGGTGAGAAACCTCCAATTGTTATGGTACTACAAACTAACATTAAATATAACTGTTCCACAGAAGTTCAGACACTGATTTTTTCTGGGTTGTCATGTAATAGAGGGAATGAAGGAAAGAAATACCAGAATTTATGCAAGAATGTAGATGTTAGTGGCTGTGTGTCACAGTATAATGGAAGATTGGCAAAAATGTACTCCAAATGGTCTCTTCTTCCCTTGATTGTGTTTCCAGTAATAATGAAATGATCCAGAATTCCCTTACAGATGGTCTCATTGTCAGCTTCTTTTACGCAGGGTTATAAAATTAGCTTCAAGAGGAAAATGTAAGGGATGTTCTTATGGATGTGTGGAGTTGCTCATAAATTCTCTACTGAGATTCATGATTAAAAAAGTGTGACACACAAAGTAATGAATGATTGCATGTAAGAAAGAGCTGGCAATTCTGCAGTGCATCAAAATTTAAAGCCTAATGGGGTATCCTCCAGCAAGGATTCACGATAGCCATGCTGGATTCTAGGCTCTGTTGTTTAAGCTGACATTCTGCTCTGGCAGTGACCCTACTGCAATCTGTAACTCTTTGCTGAGAAATTGTTTTCCAGTGAGTACTGGATCGGGCAGTACCATGTCAGTATTGCAGATAAGAGCATGTACTGGCAATGTATTTCACAGATCACTGCTCCCTTTCTTCTCAGATACTTTTCATGGACTGTGACAAAAAAACATCCAAATGAAAAACAAACAGAAAACCCCCCCAAACTCCCCAAAAACAACAACAAACCCCCACAAAAAAACCAACTCAAACAAACAAACAAACAAACAAAAACCAAACCAAACAAACAAAAAAACCACCACCAAAACAAAAAAAACCCCAACCCCAACCTCACTAGAATAGTTCAAGCTAACAATTGGTGTTGCACTCTCTGGTCTGCCTATTCATGTGGTGACTGTATGGTGCCATGTATATTAAGCTACAGAATTAGGAATTTGACATGGACAAAAGTCAAATACAGCCCATGGACAATAGTCTTTGGAAGTTACATGCCCTCCTGTTACCTCCTGCTTATAACAATGAAATAACAGCGAGGAACAAGGGACCCAGCAGTGGAGAACAACTGTGACAACCTCTTATTTGCAGCAAGAGTTGGTAAAGCACAATGAGATGAATCCCCAGCACAATTGTTGCATATAGAATAGAAAATTATGTATTTGTATCTACTGGAAGGTAAGTTTAGTGGTAAATGTGTGTTCATTTGACACTCTTACAAAGGAATAGTCTCTCCACCACAGAGGAGTTTTGAATAGACTGGTGTAATGTAGTTCTTACACTCATGTATGAGTACTCATGTATCTTACACTCAGGTATGAGAATATCCATGAGCCCTACACTCAAGTCCTACTTAAGGCTCTAACCTAGGTCTGACAAGATCAAAAGCATTTTCGTCTCTGTCATATTGCTCATTTTTAGAACTTTCCATTGCAATCTATCACCAGAACACAATTTTTTCAGTTGAAACCACAACCTGAAACTTGCAGGTGGTTTCATATTAATTGGAAGTTGTCAAAGTGTCCCTGAAGACATCTAGAAGTCTTCTAACTGGGTGGAAGTCATCTTTGGGTGTTTTCTTATGCACGTGTACATTTCAGTAAAGGTGGGAAACACTTTACTTGGACATATTTCTGTGTTGGAAAGAGTTCCAGCATATTCAGAGGCCATAGCTTGAGTATGCTTTTTCCCTAATGAACCAAGAGTGGAGGGAGGGGAGCAGATAAACTGAGTTTTTTCCCCAGTGCAGCAGCAGCTGGCATGCATGCCCTGTGGTGTAACCCACCCAGCTAGGAAGATTGAGAGTGCTGTTATGAACTTCCTGTCAGCTACCCCGCTCTGCCAAAAGACAGTGGGAGCTGGATGCCACAGACAATCTGATCCCCTGTCTGCAAGACTTAGAGGGCAGAATTCCAGTGAGAGAATTAACAGCCAGCTAAGGTTTCAGGTGAGCAACACTGTTTCAGTAGCAATTTTGGCTGCAAGAATCCCTGCAATTGCTCTTTAGAAAGACATGCAGGGCCTCATCTCCTCAAGGTTCTCTCAGGGTGTGCAGACCTGTCTGTGGAATTTCAGGGCTAGCATTTCTTGCTGCAGAGGTGAAAGATGCTGGTGCTTCCAGGGCAGAGAGGGAGGTCTCCATCACAGCTGCCAACAGGGCTGCTTGCTTATGGTAGTCTAGCCCTTTTTGCCCTTTTGTATGATTGGAGTTATGAATCCAGATGTTTCTTTTGCATGAGCAAATAAGGTGTAAAAACTTGTCAGCATACACTGTTGTGTTGTATTAATTTCATTCGCTGTGCCCCCCTGACAAAAACATCAGTGAAATATGGCATATGCCCTTTCTGGAAACCAAACACACAGAAGCTTTTTGTAGCAGAGGGAGAACAGACTGGGAGAGAAGAATGCTGCTTGACCAGCCTTGCATGGAGACCCTCCTTTCCCAGCTCATCTGCTCTCTGTCTCTCCCTACACTCACATATTCACGATTCCCTTGTGTTTAATCTCAGCTTTCATAGCAGTGCCTTTCGCCAATATTAAACAACACGTAGTCAGACCTGAGTGCTGGTGAAATGACATTATTAGGGGTGCAGGGTACTGATGGTGTGCTACAGATCAGCACTTCTCTGAGTTACATTTCTCCCCTTCTCCCCCTGGTGCCAGAGCACTGCATCCCACTCCGCAGTTCTTGGTACAAGAAAGGTACAGACCCGTTAGAGCAGCTCCAGAGGAGGGACACAGAGATGACAGAAATCTGAAACAACTCTGCTATGAAAACAGGTTGAGATAGTAGGTTGTTCAAGCTGGAGAAGGGTATGCTCTGGAAAGACATTAATGTGCCCTTTGAAAACATTGATGGGCAAATAAGGACAGAAAAATGTTTTACCAGGGTCTCTAGTGATAGGACAAGGGGTGATGGTTTTAATCTAAAAGAGGGTAGACTTAGTTTAGAGAAATTCTTTACAGTGAGGTTGATGAGGCCCTGGCACAGGTGGCCCAGAGCAGCTGTGGATGCCCCATCCCTGGAAGTGTAAGGCAAGGCTGAATGGGCTGTTAAGCAATCTGGCCTGGAGGAAGATGTCCCTGCCCATGGAAGGGAGATTAGACTAGATGATCTTTGGAGGTCTCTTCCAACACAAACCATTCTGTGACTCTATGGCAGGAATACACAAAAAACCCTAATGTATAAATGACATTCTTTATAATTTCAGAGCAGTTTAATAAAGTACATTTTAACTCTTAGAACTGTCTTTGCATCATACTAGGGCAAAGCATTCCCTGCACTATTTTTTTTCATGCAGATCTGAAGGTGTTTTCATTCTATTGATATTAATTCTTTTGGGAACACTAAGATCCTGTTGGTTTAATCTCTGGCTGATTCTGCTAATACAGTAGAGAAAGAAGATCTCTGTTATCTTAATTTCTTCTCATTAGAGTTATTTTAGATCTTCTTGAAATGATAAATTTGTCTGAATTTTAACACACATTATTCTGTGGTCAATTGTTAAGGAGATTCAGATCTGGCAGAGACACTCAAATCCCTTCCTAGAGAGAAAGGCAAAAGAAGAAAATATTTCACTTTTAAAAGTAAAGCCAGTTTGTGGTTAATTACTTGATGGTCTATAATAACACTACTGATTAGATCTTACTACTCAGGAGCATGTTTTTATCATTTTTGGTTTTAAGGATACCTTATTTTCCCCCCATGAATAACTAGCTTTGTGAACCAGGAACTCAATTTTTATCTTTCTCAGGGAATGTTTTCAATTTCTCTGTGAACACTGAAAATAACATGCTACCCCATAATAACCCATGACAGCAAACATAATGACCCAGGAGAAACTGGGAGTGCTTATGGTTCCATTTCTGAAAGCCAGTCAGATCCAGCAGCCATCACTCAATGTTTTACTCTGTTTTAATGTTTTAATCATGGTTCCGTGTTTCTTCCCTTTGCCAATTCCCCCTTCCTTCCATAAACACTGTGCTGAAAGGCCAAACTGCTACTAATGCTGCAGAGACAAATCCATACAAACACAAAAAGACCTGTCACAACAGATTTCAAATAGCAATTAAAAAAAAATCCTATAAAAAGTCCATTATGTAATGACCAAATTCCACATTTTAGATGCAACCTTCATGCTCCTAAGTCACAGTGTGATAAATTATCAGATTTTGTGTTGCAGTGTGATTTTGTCTCCCAATCAGATAGCAGAAAGAGATTACTGTACATCAAAGTACATTGTATAACAAGGCTGCCACTGAATTGGAATGAGGACAAGCTGCCATGCTTTATTAATGTTGCTGCTGAAACTAAAATAGAGGTATAAAAGTCAGATTCTACCCTGAGTGCTCAGTTTACCCTGACAAGCAACACACCAGAAGGGTTGCTCAGCCGGTGGGTTCAATGGAGAAATATTTAAACCTAAGCTCATTCTTCTCCAGAGAATATTGCAATGGAAGCACAAGGAGATAACAGGATGGGAAGGCCTATTTTGGCTTTCCCACAGACCACGGTGTCCCTAGGGGCTGAAGGCTGCAGGTGGCTTTTGTGGCTGTTGGCCTTTAGGTAGTAATTTTCTTATGTATGTATTTCATGTACTTTATTTAATACAATTAAGGCTGAATCAGAATTTGGCTTGCAGGTGAGAATGCCACACATTCCAATTCCAGCATGTGACAACTGTGGCATTGCAGCACAGCCTGGAACTGTGTTTGTCACAGCCCTTGGCAGCCCTCAGACTGGGTACAGGCAGCTACAGTCACCGTGTTCATACGTGTAAGATAAAAATCCAAACACGCTACTGGGACAGCTGCAGCTAAATAATGAGCGAAACTGGTTTCAACTTTCAGTTGCACTTGCACCGCACTTCCTCTCTTTCCCAGGATTTGTCAGGCTGTATCTGGAACCAGAATATGACCCCAAGGTTTGCTCTGTGGAAGTTTTGCAGGTCTCCACCTTAGGGCAGAAACAGATTCTATTTCTGTTACTTGTTAGTTACAATACAGTGGCATCCACTCGGTTGTGCTCCTTCAGCTGGCACAAGCAGGACATGCTGCGTTTTTACAGTTTGCAAGACAGAGTTTGCAACTGAGAATTGTTTTGTCAAACTAAGCACAACGGAGGCATAGATGAGCAACTGTGAAAAGTTGACAAAAGTAAGAAATCAGTATCCAAAAACGACTTTAAATACTTTCTGTTTATGCTCAAGATTGTCAGCAAAAATACACAGGTGGGTCAAATATTTGTCCCACTGAAACAAATTCCTAGTATGGTAATAAAAAAGCACCTATGACTTTTATCAAGACAACTTTATCAATATTTACTTGATAAAGATGTACACCAGTGAAATTTTTGAGGCATCCAACACTCCTTTCTTCCTTCCATTAAGTCACTTAGCCTAGCAGCTGTTTTAGTGATTCTTTCTACATAGGGTCTGGCAAGATGAAAGCAGCAGTAAGTGCATCAAGAATAATAACAGCAAATGTACAACAGCATATCAGAAAACCTGCACAGCCAAACAAGACGCTAGCTTGAAAATTTTTTGCAATATTACAAAACTTTGTCCTCTCAGGCAAGGAACATAAAATAAAAATGATTCTGCAGAAATAGGAGTTATCACCTTTTTATAAACAGAAGTGTTAAAGCAGAGTGGCTGTTCACTTTGGTGGTTTTTTTTTTTTTTTTTTAATTTTGTAAAGCTTTGAGGACATTGACTTTTTTTGGGAATTATGACAGGGAACTGAAGAAAAATACAAGTTCTACTGCTTTGCTGTAGACCTTTGCAATGTGTTTGATTTCCCTGATTTATAATAAGAAATTTTTAATAAGGTCTTGTGTTTCCTTTAAAATATGCAAACTATTTGTCTTTTTGCATCTTTTCAGCAAATGTAATGTCCTCTTTAAAGAGTGCAGTGATTGCAATTGCTGCCACCCTACTGTGCAATCAAATGTATAGTAGTGGTGGCTGTTATTACTCATGGAGAACAGCAGTTATTACAATTCACATTTCATGTCATATGAAACAAAACCATATTTATTAACTGATGTTAAACACAAATACTCTCCTTTATCAGTCCAGTTGAGAATTATGTGCTCCTAATATTCTGAAACAAATGCTTCAATCCAGTTTGGATCCAGCAGTTCGAGTGCAGAGTGACATCAGGATCAGAGCTCAGGCACCATCAGCCACGGGCAGCTCTCCCGCATGTCTGGCAGCCTCATGAGACAAGTAGCTGACAGTAGACTTTGGACATCTGGACATCATTTCTGTTTAGAAAAACAATAAACTTTCTGGAGCATCACTCTGTATAACAGACATCATTCTTCTGGTATTTGAATTGTGCCTCTTCATCTGCACTTTTTGCCAAAGAGTATCCCGAATAGTTCAGTTTGCCTCAGAAATGGAACTGATGCTAAGCATTAAACACAAAAATCATATTCAAGCACTGAGTTGCATCCTTTATTGAACACAGATGGTAATTTTCCTAGGGGCAATACTAACACTGAGATCAAACCCTCACTCATATACAACCTCTTCTACATTATATCAATTATTGGGATTCATCATCAGTCTGGCCTCCTGATAGAAAATATTAAGCTCTTACAAGTAATGTTTCAGCTTAGGCACTTGATGTCTCAGGAAGATATTTTGTTCTCCCAAGAGCATTTAAACAAAGGAAACTCAAGGAGTTTAAGCAGGAGCCTAGCAACAGTACCCTCACATATGCAACTGCTCTCATTAAGCTTGTCTTGGGCTTAATTGCTAACCCAAATTACACTGGGTTTTAGACAGTTCAAGCATTTTCAAACAGCTACAACTAATTAACTTGGCTGCATGAGAGTGACTTATATCGTGTGGACACTTCTAAAACTTTGGAAGAGCAATAAATATATAAGAGATGTTCCTAATACCAAACAATTAGAATTGTTAGTACAGTACCATAAACAGACGGTCAAAGTCCAACCCTCACTGACACCTAGGCTGGAATACTGCTAATGAGGAATCAAAATAAAGGGGATCTTCTGGGTAGGAAAGAAAGATTGATATAAAGTAAATTTTTAGCTGTGTGCTGGACATTTTGTCCAGAAGGATCCTGTGAGAGACAGGGTCAAAATCTTTACTGAAATCCAGAAAGATGACATCAGCTGTCTTCTCTTAATCAGCTAGGTGGGTTACCCTGGTACAAAAAAAAAAATAAGGTTGGATAAGCAGGAATTTCTTCTCATGAAGCTGTGCTGGCTGTGACTGCATTATCCTTCAGGTATTTTTTAACACCTCCCAGGATAATATTCTCCATAACTTTGCAAGGCACTGAAGTGAGACTGACAGGCCTGTATTTTCCAGGGTCCTCCTTCTTGTCCTTCTTGAAAACTGGGACATTGTAGTTATGTACTGAGACTGTAGTTATACTTTTCAACTATAAAATACAATATGCAGGTGTTTTGCTTACCATTTCCTCATATTTATGGAATGAATGAACGTGCTGCAATAATAGCCCTTTTTGGAACAATCAGATGCTTCAGTTTGAATCATGCTGAGCCAAGACCATGGAAGGGTACAATGCAACTCTGCTGATAGTGGGGTGGGATACTGGGATGCAATATATGAACACCATATAATCTGTGAGCATGAGTTTGGGATGGCTGTAAAACGGGCAGTGAACATATGATCACCTGATACTGTTCTTGTTAAAAACTGTCCCTTTCAGTCTTCACTCTCAACCTGCTCAATGTGTTTCATAAAATGCAAACTGCATCCCCTTGTGCTATACAGACAAAATACGGACTTAGCGGCAGGAGCTACCTGTAGTGTTTGCACAGGGAGAGTATTTTCTCATGGATTCAGTAACTCTCTGTCCAGACAAGGTGGCATTGATAATATGCTGAATATGTATCTCTCCAACAATCTTAACTGTCTTCTCTTCAGTGAGAGATGCTCTCTTTCTGAGCAGCTTTGGCAACAAACCAGCCCCACAACACAGAAGCAGGGTGTTGGCACCCCAAGCAGCTGTTTGCCATCAGACCTTGTCCTTGAATTGATCCTGAACAGGTCTGTTTCTCTGTCACTTAGTGCCAGCTGGAGGATTGATGCCTGTCTTCCAGAAGAACATCTCAACGTTAATTTGAAATGGCTTAGGGAGCACTTGCTTGCATCATGCACAGGAAAGGCGGAAGGATGCCTGCTTAGATGCTCTTCCACTGTGAAATACGGATTATCAGTGTGAATGAAAAATGCTGAAAATATGCATTCCTTTTATTGCACAGATGAAGTCTTGTGGTTCTCTTGGTGTGCACAGGCTCAGTTGCCCCACTGTCTCTGGGTGACCCCCTTTCCAGGGGGTCTCTCATGACAGGGAGGTGGACAGTGCTGGGCTGCTTTATTCTGTTACCCCAAGATCCAGCCAGCAGATCTGAATCACAACTAAGGCTTTCCTCAGGTCCTTGCTAAGACCTGCTGACCTGAATCAGTCTCAGGCACATCACTCTTCTCCCTAGGAACTGTGAAATGGCTTTCTGCCCCTGAGAAATGCCTCTGCTCTGGAGAGCCTGCAGGTGGTGGTGGCCCCTTACTCAGTTCAATCAGAAATCAGTTCAAAGTTCTTTCATGCACATCTATAAATGTGTGTGTCCTGAGCAAGGAACACATTTTAACACCACGTACCAGGAAAGGCCTCCAGAACTAAAAATTCTCCTGTAAAGTATGGTGACTTCTGAGATGCTTTTACTTTTTTACTCACTTCTTTTCTCTAGCCTCTCTTCCTTTCACTCCACCTTCTGCACACCTGGCTGCTAAAACCAGACACACATAAGCACAGATATGTTTAATGCTGTCTAGACAAGCACCCTGTTAGGCTGGGCTGGGGCAGCCGTTGCCATAGTGATGAACAAATATGGTTTTGTAGCTGAAAATGAGGTGGCAGGAGATTCATACTTTCTTCACAATATAGTGGCAATGTCAGAGTGAAATTACAGCACGAGAAAACAACTCTGTGTTAACTACTAGCAGAAGAGGAATAATAGGAAGTGATGTGCTGGTTAAGGACTAGACTCTTCTATTCACTATGAAGGTGAAAAATTGAGTTTTGAAATTACCTCAAAACTGCTCCTAAATGCAACGAAGGTCACTAAACATTTGCAGTATTTCAGTTTTTGTTTAGTGTAAAGCATAACTTTATATCTTACAGTGCTTTAACTTTAACATTTGAAGTTCATGCTGAAGTTTTATCTTAACAGGTGGAAGTTTTCCACTGAATTTAGAAAATTCACTATTTATTATTTAGAAAATTCTAAATTCCACTGAATTTAGAAAATTCTTTCTAGTTTTTCCCACATTTTTTACTAAAGCAGTGTTGCCAGGGAATTGCAGGGGCAGGCTCAGGGAGAAACCATGAGACTTTTCTCACTGCTACAAAGATTCAAGGGAAAAACTTTCTCTTTTTCACTATATTGCATAATACAAAGTCAAAACCACCTCTCACTTCATTTACTGACTTTAGCGGTATTAGGTCAAAGGCTGGACATGATGATCTTGGAGGTCTTTTCCAACCTTGATGGTTGTGTGGTTCTGTGATTAAGGTTGGAAAAGACCCTGAAGGTCACTGGGTCCAGCCATCAACCCAGCACTCCAAGTCCACTGTTAAACCATATCTCTAATTACCACATCCACACGTGTTCTTGAACACTTCCAGAGAGAGTGCTCACTTCCAGTCCCCTGGGACCTCTCTGGTTAGCCAGGACTGCTGGAGAATAATGGGAAGTGGCTCGGAGAGCACTTTGACCAGCTCCCTCAGTACTATTGGGCATGCTGAAGTGGAGCAGCAGGTCACTGACTGTTTCCTCCAGGATTATGGGGACTCTCTTGCTTCCCAAGAGAACAAGGGCCAGCACCTATAGGTACTCTTCAGCTGGTCGTGGAGTATTCATCTGCCTCTTCATCCTGGTTGGGAGGTCTATAACAGACTCCCAGGGCATCTGCCTTGTTGGCCTTTCCCCTAAGAATTCAACCTTAATTGTTACCATCATAAAGCTCCTGGCAGTCAAACCGCTCCCTCACACACAGGGCTCCCTCACTGCCTCTCTTCCTTGCCTGTCCCCTCTGAAAGGTTTGCAGCCATCCATTGCAGCGCTCTGGTCACCTGAGTCACCCCACCACGGTTCCTTTTATGCCATAGCTTTCCTTCTGCATAGCTTTCACAGTTTCCATTTGAGGGCTGCCAAGGGGAAGGGAAGTGTCCTCAGAGCAGCAGCACATCACGACAGCTCTCACTTCCCAGCTGCCCCTGCCACGGTGGTGCCTGGGACACAGCTTTGCTGAAGGCCCTCCATGGCTCACACCCCCTCCTGCTCCATGCATGTTGGCATGGGGCCCATTATAAACCCTATTTGGTTGTAAAGGAAGCCAAGAACAATGCTCACATGGCACGTTTCCTGTAAAAAATTGGTTTTATTTTCTTCTGAAGTTCCTGAAGTATGTTTAATTGAAAAGTGTTGCAACAGAATTGTGCTCTGAGGTAATAAAGCAAGGAAGTGGCATTTCAGATGGTATTACGACACGCCTATGAGTCCTTTTTTCCTTATCCCTTTTGCATAGTTTTTATATCAGACTATTAGATACATATTTTAATGTATGGTTAATGTACACAAGCCTGTGAGCTGTGAGATGTGGAGAAAATATTCTCCTAATAGAACAAGTTGAAACAAATATTAAATTACCAAATTTATTCTCAGTCCCAGATTGTTCATCCACAGAATGTAACTTTTCTCCATTTCAATGACAGGCAGATGTGAGCTTGCAGATTTCTGTGAACAAAAATACACACAGGAGCCCAGATGTCTTACACTTTTCTTACTGTTGTGTATGCTTGACCTCAACACTGCTTGTTTTCTTCAAAAGGAGGTGAATAAGCTGACAGTTTCTAGAAGGCTCACTTCAAAAGGGGAATCACAGGGGCTATAAACCATCCGAAGATTCCAGGGAACAGACTGACAAATAGACTGGGCTAGACCATTTAGTCATCATTTTCTTTAAAAATATTTTATAGCTAAAAGATTCAAAATTAGCAAAAATAGTGAAGATGCTTATTAGTACAAATTGATATAACCCTACTATTTTCCCAGTCACAAATCTAGTTTCATTCATGTTTGGTTGCTGACTAGGGTGAATTACCTAGTAAGTTAATGGTTGGACTTCATGATCTTAGAGAGCTTTTCCAACCTTAATAACCGAATGATTCTATGGTTCCATTAGATATTGCTTTTTCCATCCATCAGGTGGCTTGTAGGTAGAGTGATCTCTGGAGAAAGTAGGGCACCTGATGTTAGTACAGACAGCGTTTTTGCCAGCTTGCCCTAAATCAGCTTCCTAAGGAGTACAACTTGTATCCCTGAAAGAACTTTTGCAACAGGACAGCTGAATGTGTGAAGCCCTTCTGTTGCCACACCACTGCTGGTGAGGTGTGAGTGTTTTCCTGGAAGGAAATGACCCGGCTAAGGCTTGCTGCTTTGGCCCACATCTCAAAACTGGATATGCAGAGAGAACTGAGACTCAGCTCTCCTGCTCAGACACACTGCAGCAAGGTTAGGCAAAGTAGGAAGTTAAGGACTTTTTTTTTCAGGAGTATGTAAATAAATTATTGTTAGTGTTCCTACTGTAAAAGCTCAGGTAGGTAACTTCATAACGTATGTCCCATTTGTAGCTACTTACTCCCTGGAGTAACAACACTGAGCTTTTCCAAAAACATATTCAGTCTGTATAAACAACTCTGAAAAATCATCTTTCTATTCCTCCTTTTCAGGGGTGATCAAAGCTATGTGTTGTTGTTCATTTAGCACAATTTGAGTCTTCATTTTTCATCTAGACAAGGTCCAGAAAGATTAGTTCTCCCTTCTGACATTAAAACCAGAGTCTGACTCCTCTGCAGTGTGATAGTTTTGTTGTTGAACTCCATAGTCTTAGATCAACACAAATAACTGAAAGTCCTCAAGTTGACTAAAAATGCCTACAAATCATATAGCTTTCAGATAACATGAGTTAGAATAAACTGAATGATAAAATTTATGGCATGCTGTAATATTGCTTGATAAAATATTTTCTCATTTTTCAGTTGATAGAAATGTGAGTTCTGCTGCTGCCACACTGGAATTATGGTTCTGACACCCCTGGTTTCCTTTTCCCATTGCAAAATGTGTAATGATGTCTTAGGGCTGAGTAAACAATCAAATAAGGGGTTCCCATACACTTAGTGGTGTATGGGAAGAGGATCAAAGACAATGGACATGAGCTGAAATGCGTGGTTCAGATTGGATTAAAGAAAAAAATGTTCCTATGAGGACAGTCAATCAGTGGCAGAGCTTATGCAGAGGCTATGTAGTGTCTGTCCTTGCAGAGTTTCAAGCCCTGACTGGAAAAAACCCTTTGCAAACCTGTCTGACCTCAGCAAGTTGACACTTTGAGCAGAAGGATAGACTAGAGACCTCCTGAGGTCTTTTCCAGCCTGAATTATTTTGCACTTATGTGATCAGACACAAAAATAGTAAGAGAAGTTGCTACAATTTCATAGATACGAAGGAGTCATCTGCTACCAGCAAACACATCCCCTCTTCCTGCCAGGCTGGCAAGATAAATGTCTAATTAGAGGTGCCTCACACCGTGCCCTGATGGACTGAAGATGCCATCCAGATATGAAGTAAAACAGTCTGCAGGGCATGACCATTCTGTCATGAACAGACACACAACATCCTTGTGAGCACAAGCACGCCTTGGTCATCATTCTACAGACAAGAAACATGGAGGCAAGGGAAAGTTTCTGAAGAAATCAAAACTTGCAGAAAGTGAGACCTTGTGGAAATCTGGACTTATGAATTATAACTTGGAGGCAGAAATACAGACTGCCAAACCTAAGGAGTAAAGAAAGCCAGAAGTTCACTCCTGGTAAGAGGTGGAATGCTGTGGTAGACACTGTCTGAAGCCTTCAGGTCTTTTCAAAACCAAATAAACAGCAAAATAGATTGCAATTCAATGAGCCAGATCTGCAGAAGTGCAGCAACGTGACCATTTCAGGATAAGGCAGTCGCTTGGCTCATAAATATTGCGAAGTATTGAGAGCCACCATGGTTACCTTCAAATTCAAGGTGTAGTTACTCTTCCAGTAAAGTCCTTCAAACCACTCTGAGATAAGAATAATGACCCCTTCATTTGTTGGGCACAGAGATACCACTCTACCTTACAGGTTGCAGGACTTCCACTGTACGGTAGTGTGAATCTGAGCTAAGCAAATGTGTGAACAGTGTGAATTTGCAGCTGAGCACCTGCCATTCTCAGGCAGCTGGAGGGCAGACACCTCCAGCTGTTTTGCTGGAGGCCTTTTTGCTAAAAGCGTCATTAAAAGCCCCAGTGAGTTCAGCTGATGCTGAATCAAGCTGTGTCATGGGTGTCACTGTAATGAAAAGTACTGTAGGTCAAACCACCCAGTGCTTTTCTCACAGCCATATACTCAAATGCAGATTAAATGAGGAATGTGAGGGGTGCATCTGTGATAAATCACTCCGTACTTGGCCAGTATGAGCTTTGATGTGTTTTGCTAAAAACATGCTCTTGTGATGTGTTATCTCACACGGTTACAACCTGTAAGGAGAAAAACCAGATGGAAAAGCTGAGTTCAGTGAATTTGTTTAGAAATAAAAGTATTATGATATTCTTTACTGTTTTTTTTTTTGCCACTATATTTTCTTAGATGTGCAATATTGCAAACAAAAATTGACATTTTGGCATTTGTTTATTTGGTTGGTTTTTTAAAATGCAATTTCGCAACTTTAAAAAATATTACCCAGAACTACTGAGCAATCCTAAAAAGAACTTGTCTCTCATAAAAATGCAACTATACTGTTACTACTTTCAAGCTGAACTTAAAAAATACACAGACTGCAACTCACTTTTAACTTGGGACTTAAAGTAATTAAACTGTAATTTTTATATTGCGATAGGTTTCAAGTTCTAATGTTCTTTATAAATCTATTACTTAACATGCTATTTCTCTTGGTCTCCTGAAGATGTTTAACATGGTTGTTAAACACACAAAATGAGACTTTAATTTATACAATCTATCTTTAAATTGCTGTTGTGTGGGAATACAAATTCTGAACTTCACCATTAGCAATTTACAGGGCAACAGACTATGATAGGCAAATTCAGAGTTATGACTTTACTACAGGATCAAGCAGCAGAATCTGAACAGCTATGGAAAGCACTTATTTAAAAACAAATATTAGCCACAAAGTGAAAAGAAAACATACAACAGCATGTATTCTCTGTTTAATTTAAAGTTTGAAACCAATTCCTTTATTGTGATAATACAATTTTCATGATATATAGTGGAGTAAAAGAAAAGGACAACAAGACAATCATATTGATAAGGATACATATTGAAAGATGATGCAAAAGCAAAAGGCACAGGGTTATATGTCCCTTCATACAGCTGACAATGTCACAGCACTGACCTGAAGGGACTTTCTCAATTTATCTGCAACGATTTTTAGTCCACCACCTTGTTACTGTGTCAGGAAATGAGAATGCCAGTTATCCCCGAGTGCAAGCAGTGGGTGAAATAATATCAATTATGAACTAAGCTGATCAACCAAGTCTTTCACACACAGTGGTTAACCTTGTGTCAGATGATAGTCTGGATAGATTCAAGAAGAGTAACCTACTGAAGACCTCCATAACTTTTAATTAAATATTGCACATTGCTGCTTGGTTGATTTTTTCCTTCCTCCTCTCTTTCTTTACTTTCCTTGCCTTTCAAATTTCCTTTTTTTTTTTTTTTTCCCCCAGGAGCAAGAAATTTCCTTTAAAATATGTCTTTCTGGCCTTAGATAAAACATGATCAAATGCAGATGAGCTGTTAATTTATTCTAGGCCAATAAAAAGGAGACATGCACGTTCTTATCCATCTGTACTGAATTGCTCAGGAGGAACCTCCTGTGTTTCTGTTTGTGCCCATTCTCCAAGGTGCTGTCACTGGGCACCACTGGAAAGAGCCTTGCTCTGTCTTCCTTGCACCCTCCCTGCAGGTGTTTATATACATTGGTGAGATGCCAAACTGGGGTCCCTTGCACAGGAGACAGTTCTCCAAGAACTTCTCCAACAGGAGTCCATCCCACAGGCAACACTTCTCTGAACGTGGGTCACACTTCCATAAGGCTCAGTCCTTCAGGCACAGCCTGCTCCAGTGTAAGTCCCTTATGGAGTCACAAGTCCTGCCAGGAAACCTGCTCCAGCATGGAATCCTCTCTGCATGGGTCTGCAGCTCCCCGCCAGGAGCCTGCTCTGGCACAGTTTTCCCACAAGTTGACATCCCTCTCTCAGGCATCCCCCTGCTTCGGCCTGGGCTTCTCCAGGGTCTGCAGGGGCACAGGGGCTTCACCACGGCCGTCACCAGGGGCTGCGGGGGAATCTCAGCCCCGGCGCCTGGAGCAGCTCCTGCCCCTCCTTCTCCACTGCCCCGGGCGTCTGCAGAGCTGTTCCTCTCACGTGCTCTCACCCCTCTCTTCTCTGGCTGCAATTACATCTGCACAATAACTTTTATTTTTCTTATTCCTAAACATGTTATCGCAGAGGTATTACCACCATTTCTGATGGGTTTGGCCTTAACCAGTGATGGATCCATCCTGGAGCCAGCTGGCAGTGGCTCTGCCAGACATGGGGGAAGCTTCCAGCATCTTCTCAGGGAAGCCACCCC
Source organism: Eulacestoma nigropectus (assembly GCA_013397775.1). NCBI lineage: Eukaryota > Metazoa > Chordata > Aves > Passeriformes > Eulacestoma > Eulacestoma nigropectus. Next base: position 240,038 of record VZTE01003721.1, read on the forward strand.
TGTATCCCCCTCACTACCGAAACCTGACCATGCAAACCCAATAGACCCCTGCTGGCCTTTTAGCAGAGGAGCTTGTCCTGCTCTGCACAATCATTCAAGGAGAGGCTGGTGACAGCCATGCCCATTGCCTCTGGCAGCTCTCTACTGCTTCAGGTCCCTGTGTGCTGCCTGTGTCCCTTCAGTGGCAGCACAGGAATCAAGAAAGATCCTTTAGAGAACCCAGCAAAATCCTCAACAAAGAAATTCCACTCTTAATTGCCAGCTTGCATCTCTATGGTTCTGCCTTTGTTTTTAAAATATCAATTATGATTAAAGCCAGGCATTTACAAAACCAGAAGGAAAGCACAGCTTCATGGAGTCCACAGCTGCACTGACAGTTCTGCAGTCAATGTCTTGAAGGAGATTAGTAATTATTTTTTATTACAAGCCTAATGTTGACTACACTACACTTGTTCTTGATTTTCATGTGCAGTCTCTGACCCAAGATGGATTTCCCTAAGAAAGGTTGGAAATAAATTTGAAAATATGTTTTTGAGATTTAGTAGTTTGAAGGGAAATATGTTTTTCATTTGGGAGAAAGTCTAATATTTTTAAAGTTTTTTTTTTTTTTTTTGAGGGCTTAGTTTTCAAATCTGTTTCATATTAGTTGTTCATAAAAATAACACTCAGAATAACTTTAAAATTCTGGAACTCCTCACTATTGCTGCTGGAGAGAGTTCTCTGAGTACACTTTTTGCAAATGATGCAAACTCTGTAATGTGATCATAGAGTGTTCATAAGGACAGAAAATTAGTCAGACATGCTTTGTATGAAAGATTGAGTAGGGTCAAAGGAGGAAATCTAACATCATTAACATAGATCATTTAACTTGAATCTTTTCTACTGCCTGTCAAATATTATTCCATAGTTCTGAGTCTGTTCCCTTGCATTTCTGCCCTAACCTTTCTTACAAAGGTGTTTAGGCGTTTTTTTTAAGGTGGAATTTCCCCTCAGCTGTGTAAGTTTCTCTATAGTGGTAATCAATAAACTGTGAGCACTCATCAGAGCTCAGCTTTGCTTCTAGAACAACCCTACAAAATGGTAAAGCACACTTGTGGGTTAAAAAGGCAACACTGAGAGTACAATCATGAACAAAGCTCTTTTTTAATAGTGCCAGATACAAACCAAGAAAGCTTCCACTAAAAGCCACTTAAAATGCATTATTGACTTCCTAACAGCAAGCAACCATTGCCATCTGCAGAGGTGAGTACACTCTGGATTGTAACATGCAGCTGCCCAGTCCTCCATCTGCACATGGTTTAAATACTTCAGTTGCAGATGTTCAAGAGGGGGAAGTTCTAGTTTTAAGAATAACTAACCACAATTTCCCTGGATTAAAAAAAAAAAAAAAGTGTCATTAAAAAAAAGGCAGTAGGTTGAAGGAAGCAGACACTGTATGTTCATGGCTGTGTTATAACATAAGAACAAAAGAGTGATTGCAGCCTTTTGGTCTCAAATCAAAACTCCATTGAACCCAAACAAAGTTGGGATGACAATGCCCATACAAGAAAAGCATGTCTGACATTCTACATGGAATATCTAGCAGGTACCAGGTGGGGTAACTGCCTCTCCAGGAAAGAACTGGATTTTCATTTATCAGTGTAAAATACAGCATAATGGAACTAATCTGCTAAATCTAGGAAGGAGTCTGTAAATTGGAACTCTTTTTAATATTATTAATTCTTTTAAAATGCACAATATCTTTTTTATGACATTCTGGAATTGCTGAATCCCAGGCTTCAGCAAAGTGGTAAAATACAAAGTGTTCTGTGAACACACACACACACATATACGTGTCTTTAAGAAAGAAGCTCTGTTAACCAATTTAAAAGGGATCTTTTAACTTTCTCTCCTAACTTTAATCTTTTACTGCCTGTTCTTTGGCTACTGTTATGAGAAATACCAGGAAAAAGAGAGAATTATTTATTGGATGAAGGATAATGGACTGAAGCTTAGTCTCTTCCAAACAAATGGGAGATATGTTGTCGATGAACAGAGTCACAGCTTTTTTCAGATACACCCTGCAGGCAGAAGGAGGAAAAGTAAATGATGATACAATTTGTGAGAGACACCATAGTGCAATGCTTTGAAAAAAACTGAAAAAAGGAGAATTTTGAGGCAATCAGATTCTGATCATCTCTTTCTGTAGTGAGGAATTTATAAGTCATCTTGGTTAAAGGGAAAGTTTTGGTATTTTTTGGTTTTAAGCCTATGAAGCGTGACAAAAAATTGCAATTAATTCCATACCCATCACTTCCACAACTTCATGTTTTCTTGGTACATGTCCTGAAACACTCTAAAGGAAATGTTATAGCCTATTATCCTGGATTAAGGGTTTCCTGAGCTGTGGCAATTTAACTTTTTCCCTAGATATAGTTGGGTATATTGACTGACTTTTTCCTTTTATATATTCCCCAAACACAAATATTTATCTTCCTGTCTGACCCAAACTCTGTCCCTTTTATGATTGCTTTCAAGAACCCTGCTGGGTCCAGGTCTGGATGCAGAAATTTAAGGGATATTTGTTTTCTAATACAATCACAATTGTTATTGTAATATAGCGTGCCCAGATCATCAACACTTTCAGCATCATTGGCAGTGTGAACCTGAGTGGCTTTGTACTCGATCTAGAGCGAATTTTCCGTGATTGAATTTATTTACTTACATTGTGGTGATAAAAAAAATCATCAGAATCCAGACATTTGAAAATAAGCGGACAGAACTGATTTAAATCAAACTGCTATCTTCTACTCCTGCTTTTCCAGAGCTGGTGAACTAGCAACAACTGATCCTCTGGTCTTGCATCCCAGACAAATTATATTTAACCTTAAACTCTGCTTTATAGCCAAACTTAAGGTGACTTAAACTCATGAAGTGTTGACTAAGGTAATGTTGCAGGTTCTCACTAAATTGCTGAGAATAATTGAATGCATGGCCCATAATAGAAAAACTGTAGTGTGCACTTTTAATTAAACAAATTCTCATGAATTTAAATTAAGCATACTGCATTTAGTTAATCAACTTGAATTGAAAGGCTCATCTCTTGAACCATTGCTTGGAACAGCAATTAACACATCTTCTTTGCAGTCAGTAGTGTGAGTAAATGCTACTTCAGGAGTGAGGGTTTAGGAGTTGCACTTACACTCATGTCTCTTAAACAACCCCAAGCATGGCAGCATTGCAAGTACATATAAATACACATATTTACTTATGTGTGCGTGTGTGTGCGTGTGGGTAAATACACACACGCACACACACAGATATATAAATCAGAATGGCATTCCCCGAATCTGTCAATGTATTTAGGAGAGGTCTCATGTTGCTTTGAGCGAAGTACACACACAGTGCTATCTGCTTTGGGTGTAATTTGGTTGGTGGTTATCAACAACAAATCCTTTGATCTGTATTTTAACTTTTCTTCTGATGTTTGATAACATCTAAGACTTTCTCCCCTGTCTGTTCTCCCCCTCTCTCTCTCCAGGGAGCACATGCCAATTCTTTATCCCAGCTGGCAGAACTAGCACTTTCCAGTCACTCTTAGTCAGAATTAAATGTTTTCCCACTGTTTTCCACACCACAGTACCTGCGTTTGCAAAGAGTCTAGCCCATACTTTAATTTTTTCCCCCAAGTTTCTGAATCTTTCTGTCTTGGTCAAGTAATTTATCATGATTTCCTCACAAGAAAACTAGGCATTGCACCATGCTCCAGCGAACTTCAGTTAATGGTGTCTCTGTAACACTCAGGCACTAGAATGGCAATGTCATACAAGAAAGCTGGCTGTGTTCTTGAGACTGACCATCCTTTAGGGTGTTCAGGGAGCAGAGGAGATTCCCTGTTCCTTACATGCAGATACTGCTTTACATATTTTGGCAATCAGGCAGCACAGCTTGAAGGACTTACTTAGTTTATAGAAAAATACAAGGTCAAGGTCAAGAGAAGTCCTAAACATTTAGTTATGCAATGGTTTGTTAATATGCAAAGTTTCTTCAAAATCTAAACTACTGGCCGTAAATAGGTCTTTTGATCTACCAGTGCTTAGTGTTTTGGTACAAATATTTGTATGATTGGACCTGATAACAAATACATCAGTGTTCCAGAAGTAATATGCATATGCTCTGAAAAGCTAAGTTAGACAGACCAATAGGTTCTAGGTTTAGTTATATGATTCACTAATTCAGATAATTGTCCATTCCTACATTTTAGGTCTGACTCTACAAAAGGAACCCTAACTTCCTGTAAAAACCTATGGGAACCCCGATCGGCGAATCATTATTCTGTTTCACTCTAACATAAGAATTAAGAGATAATCAATTGACTTGTCAGGGAGGTGATACAAAATGAGACATAACATTTTTTTCCTTATAGTACCAACAGACAAGATTTTTAAGAGCCAGTGATCAATGGACCACAATTGAATTAGGATCCAGGAAGAGCACATGCAGGGTAAGAGCACCCACCAAGCAAGCCAATATAGTCACTCTTTTCTGCTTCTTGTTTTGCAAGTCCAAAGAAGGACTTTACCTGAATTCTTAGGCACCTAGTGGTACTGTGGCTGCTGTTTTCCAAAGTTGGGAACCATGCACTGGCACTGACTGGAACAAAATACAGACAGTACCAGTATCTTTTCCTTCCCTTTAAAAGCAGCTCTTTGAGCCATTTACTGTTGCTCATGGAGCTCTGCTCACTTCACTGTGTCTCAGGACTGAAATTTGCTCAATCTTTTCAAGTTTTTCTCTTTAAAGACCCCAAATCATACTGCTTTTTCTCCTATAATATTCTTAAATTATTCTTCTGTCTGGTCTAAGGGAAAAACTCACTTTATTTCAGTCCATAACAAAGTTCCCTTGAATTTTAGTGGATATAGAATTTCACTGTAATTTCTATATGCTTGACCTTTGCAAGGTACTTAACTCTGTACATGTAGGTAGCTTCACTGCACTCAAAGAGATTAATCTAACTGGACAGGCCTTGCCACAATTTTCCTTCCTTTGTTATATTATTTATGTGTTCTGTATATTTTATATCACATCTTCCGGTCAAGTGTCCAGTGTCAGTCATCATTGCAGAGGAACTAGAACAGGTTAAACCAATAATTCATTCTCGAAGTGTGAAGAACTTCAGGTTATTAAATGTGAACCTGTTCATACGGCAGCTGATGTGTGGTCCTTCCATCCAAGCTGTCCTCTTATGGAGCACCAGTAAAAAATCCTGAACATTTGGTTTATTTAATGACAAGCTAATCTTATTTGGAAATTTTCCAGACAGCTTGGTTTCTTCATTTATTTATGCATAGCTCATTTTGTTTAGTAATAAAAATAAATGAAAACAAAACTCTCATGAATTCGGAGATAATGCATGAAAAAGTAACCCACTGAATCCAGCTCCCAGAAAACTAAGCTGAAAATACAACGAACAGTTTGTGTCTTCTTAAAAAGTCAGCTAATGGACAGTCTTCCCCTCTAACTTCCATCTTGATGCCACAAAAAACATCACATATAATTTCTCATACCTAGTTTAAAACCCACATTGCCCCCTTTACGGTTTTTAAAATCTCCTGAAGTTTTTTTATGCACTTTCTTCCTTGAATTAATTTGTTGATGAATAGAACTTAAGAATAGGAATAGCACAAGCGACTGAAGAATTTGAAAGAAAGGAAAGCTGTCAATATAAGTTCTATCTTTACGTCTACATGGTGAGTGTCTTTGTGGTGCTTTTAGGACTTAGCCATGAAAGTAATGGAGTGAAGCAGGTATCATTAATGGAAACTGCATATTCACAAAAGCCACAAGCAAATGTAACTGATTTTGGGGGTTTGGATGGGTTTACAATGAGCTGTATGCATGACCTGGCTCCAGTTGCTGAGCTATCACCTTCACCCAGCATCTTGCGCACCTTCTAACCACCTTCCTTCTTCAGGTGCTCCAGGCAATCCAAAACCAATTCATCACAGGACCAGGCAGCTCTCAACCACCTCTAGAAGGCTTGAGCCTGATGGATTTCCAGACCAGAGTCTTGTCAGTTTTGTGTGTTGTGCCCAGTGTTGGAATTGGATGGCTGAAGGACAGAGGTGAGAAGATGACTGGGAATTGTGGCCCACAGTGTAGGTTACAGTTTCTCTGGTTCCTGTCAGAATTGGAAAGGACAACTTCAGAGTGATTTTCTGGAGACTGTTTTGCGTCTATTCATTGCAAGCTGTGTAGTTTCTCAGCTGCTTTATAACAGTAAATCTTTGTTCTGCTGCTTTTACCTTTTCCTCAGCCACAACGGCCTGCTCTGCTCTGTCCACTTTGCAGGCCCATTTTAGGCTATTCGTATAAGAATAATACTTTGTAGGTCAGGGCTGCATCCATTTTAGGGATTATAAATCAGAACAAATATAGAAGTAAAGAGAAAAGGAATCAAAGGGAATTGTCACAGACGAGAGGTAGTAAAAGGAACAAACTTTTTCTCCCTATCTATAATTGACTGCAGAACAAAGTCAGACTGGTTTTGGTAACCATAGGGTGTAACAATTAGACTTGAGGTTAAACCTATTTTCCTGAGGACAGCAGGACAATCTACCTGAGTGTCACATTTGTAATAATGAAGTTTTAGAGGAGTCATTAAAGACTAAAAGAGCATTGGAATGTTGGTACCGGACTCCCAGCCAGGCTAAAGGCCAGGACTGCAGGTGCAAAAGGATTTCCACTACATCACAACGCAGCATTTTATAAAGGGCAATACTTTTCCCTAATAGGCTGCTCACCTATTGGGTGCTTCTCAGCATCCTAATGCTCTTGCCACTTTGACGAAGACCTAATAAAAAAAACTTACTTCTTGACTAATAATTTCAGTGAAGTGCTTTTTTCAAAGATACTTTAGTTCAATATTAGCAGTTTGCTTGAATATCTCTCAGTTTCTACCTCATTGTCTGGGGTCTTTGTTAGCCTTCTGTGTTCCTAAATTTGGAAGTGTAATTGCATTTCCAAAACCCTTCCTGTCTCACAATGGGGCCAAACTGCCTCCTTCTGTTCTCCCATGCAGGCTCTTGCCCTCTGATTCCTCTAAACAGTTAAAGCTTTGCTTCCAGTTTCCATCAGAGCTACTGAGGGAAGCTGGCTAAGGAAAAGGAAATTGCAGACCCTACAGCCAAACTAGAGAGTGCAGACTTGGAGCAGATCCTAGCAACACAGCTTGTTACAGGCAGCAAACAGGTATAACTTTTTACATACAGTCACATAGCACAGCAAAGCAGGTTGCTTACCTGGGCTACAAAACCAGGTCATTGGAAAGAAAATGGAGGCTAAAAGGGCTCAGAAGGATGTTTACACCTTTATCCACAACCATTCTTGGTGGTTCCAGTAGGAATTTTAGGATGTGGGTAGGTTCTCAAATGGGGTGCAGAGAATGAACTGCAGATAGACTGTGGAAGCTGGGCACATAAGGTGTTGAGGTGTCAGGGGACAGAGAAAGACACGACAGCTCTAGCTGGGAGCTTGTATCTCTCTTCTCCACAACTTTTCAGGAAATGATCTGCAGAGGGTCCAGGTGAACAGAAATTACAAGTTAAATCAGGATCTAGGTGATGAGAAATTCTAAGTTGAGCTGTATTAGAAATTTTGTATTAGAGTACTTATTGATTGTAATAAATTTTCTGCTATAAGAGTCATAATACAGAATGTTATCTTTATTCCGCCAAGAATAAAAACCTTCAATTGCAACTATGATTTAATGCAACCATTATTCTGCCAAGGATCCCTAAAAGAATCTGTTCATCCCCTCCTCCGTGTTGGAGGACAGCATTGTCCACTTCAGCCTCTTGGGGGCTTCACCAGCACAAGCTTCCCACCTTCCACAGTTAGGTTTCCACACCACAAATCTACAAGTGGTGAATCCCTGACATTTCACTAGCTAGGACATATATTCTACAGGTTAGAAGATTCACCAAAGCCAAAGGGAACCCCCTGCTCATACTTGAGCATGTGCCACTAGGGCCTGCTACCTGTCCTGGACCCGTATTTCTTATTCAGAAAAAAAACTCCTAAACAATCAAAGCACTCTCTCAAGATAAAGTTTAAACATTCAAGCTCTGATGTGTTTCAGTCTGAACAGCTGATGGGTGAAATCTGTGGAGGAGGTAGGCAGCTGAACAGACATGAGCAGTAGTAACTGTATTTTTGAGGCAAAAGATCTGATCCTAATGTACTAAACTTAGAATTATTATCACAGCTTACCAGGGGTTTAAATATCAGGGGCTGCTTAGGTCCCATATTTCTCCCTTCCAGCTGCTGAATTTTCCTTAAGCTGGCAGGCCTGCAAACCATTCCCAGATATGTAGTAGCTGTTCAGGAAGGTGCAGAGACATGCTAGCTTGCACTCAACAAATGGAAATCCTGTGTGGACCACAGAATAACGCAGTTTCACGTCGAGTTAAATACTGGTGCATCTGAAAAACAAGATTAGTTGCTCATAACCTAGGCCTGGTAGAGAAGGCTTAATATTCTATTAGACCGCATCAGGAATGATTTCATAACGTTTTAATCACTCTTGCCCTGGGCCATTAACTCTCAGGAAGAAACCTTCACACGCTGCAGGGTAACAGGGAATCTGCTTCTTACGACCTGTTTCTCTGCTTTTTCGGCTGTATATCCCTGTATAGCCTTTGAGAGAGAGAGACTCTCCGTGGAGCAGCGCACTGCCCCTGTGTCCCTCCATCGATCCGCTGTCCCTTCACCGCACCGTTTCCCCGGTGCCTGCACAGCGGGAGCCTTGGCGGAGTCTTTGTGTCGCGCCGTCCCACAGCGCTCGTCTGCCGCTGTCCCCCGTCCCCCGTCCCCCGTCCCCCGTCCCTGCGCGCAGCGCTGGGGAGCGCTGGGCACGCTCTGCCCC
>VZTE01003721.1:249830-449930 GCA_013397775.1 Eulacestoma nigropectus
CGGCGGCGGGGCGGGCGCTGCCCTGTGGCTCCCAGACAGCGGGGGGAACGCGGGGCTGCGGATTATTGCAGACTAAGCAGTCTGGCGCTGCAGCATCGTGCGGGGGGAGGCGGGCGGGCAAGGGGGAGTGTGTGTGCGTGCGTGTGTGTGTGTGTGTGTGTGTGTGTGTAAAGGGGAGATGGAGCTGGCAGCTGGCCAGCTACCATCAGAATTAGCTCATTGTTCAATATAACCAGCGCTGGCAAGCAAAACCCAGCCCGAGAGAGGGAACGGGGGGGAGAGAGAGAGACTTTCCCCCAGCCACCCCCACCCCTTTTTTCTTTTTTTTTTTCTCCGAGGCTGCACTTTGGAAGAGGTGCAGTCATTCTTACCCACACCCCCTACCCTTTCTCCACTCCCCCAACTATAAATTCCCTTCTGTAGCATGCTGCCCTTTTGTAATCCACATTTGTGTTTCAGATCATGTAGAAAGGACAGAAAGTGAGCAGGGAGCGGGGGCTTTTGTCTGTAAGTATATGCAATTCCAATCCACAGAATTTTATTTTTTTTAATTAATCCTCTTTCTCTCTCTCCCTCTCTCTCCCTCCCTCTCCCCCCTTTCCGCTTTCTTCTCTCTGTGTTTCTGTTTCTTTTCATTTCTTTTTGGTTTCTTTTTGTCCTTAGCTGGACTTTGCTGCAGCTTGGCTTTCCCCTCTCGGTGCACATTTCCAAACAGGCATTTTTAAGGAAAATGAGAAAACGTACAGTATATGTATCTAACTCTTTGTCTTTGTGCTTTAAGGCTGGATTTCTAGGCTGAGGATTTTTCTGCACACATGCAAAGGGAGATGAGAAGTGATTTTCTAAAATGTTTTCCTTTTTCTGGGTTTTGCACTCCGCAAACACCAAAATGCATTTTCGAACCCAATGCACTTGGCTTTGTTAGCATGCATGCAAGGCTCTAGGATAGGTTTATCATCTCCTTTCTTCTCCCTTGTAAAACGAATCTCCCTCTTCTCCGCCCTGACACTGGATTCCTCTCAGGCTGCTGGGGTTTATTTTTAGAAAGCAGTCATTCTTGCAACAGCCTTCTGCATTTTTGCATGTGCAGCAGTTAAATTTTGGGTGGTTCTTTTGAGAAAAAAAAACCAAAAAACCAAAAAAACAAAAAAACCGAAAACCAAAGCAAATCATATTTTGCTGAACATGTAGTGAGTGACGTGCTGCTTTTTTCTAGCCTTTCTGTGTGCGTTTATAGATATGAGTTTGCAGTGTTAAATCCAATATGTATGTGTGTATTTCTGTAAACATATGACTCATACCTAATTATATTTCATACATACACGCTATAGGTAAGAAATATATAATCAATAGAAGAGAACGGTAATTTTTGTTGCTATAAGAAAGCTGATAAAGGAGGTATGCTACAAATTCAGTCCATTAAGAGAGTGATAATTTAAGGTAAATGAGGTAGGAGCTGCTCTTCTTTTTTTTCTCTCCCTGTTTAAAATAGGGGGTGTGTGTGGAATAGAGAGAGGGAGAAAACTGGAGGTTATGTAATGCAGTGCCATTTCCAAAAATACCTACTCTCTGGGCCGTTACATTGTGTTATACTTGTTCCTTGATTGCAAAAACACACACTTAGTAGTATGCCTGGGAACACTGGACCACAAATTACAGTAAACATAGAGTGACAGTTTTTTGTCCTCTTGACTGATTTTTACCTGTATTAACCATTACGTATGGGGCTCTTCAGAAATGTACCCAGGGCTAAGAATAGCGTAGGGTTCTGCAAATCCAGGTACCAGGGATTCCTTTGTCCTATATTTAAGCCTACAGACCACTGAAGTGCAGAGGTGCAAGATACATAAGCATATGTGTGGTTAGAATAATTTGCATGACTTTAATCTTAACCACTGAAGCTTGTGCTTGGTTCACCCACTGTTATGCTGGCAAAAAAAAACCCCTTTTAAATATTGCGACAGTCGGAATTACTTTTTTTTCATTTTTAATTTTTTAAAAATTGTTTTCAGATTGTTCTCCTTGTGCTACTTGAGAGAAACTGCAATCCCAAGACTTAACAGAACCTAAAAATGGTAAGAATTAGTTGCTTTAGCAGAGTATCAATAATTTTTTGTGCCAATACAGACCTTATTTCCCTCTTCCTAATACTCATTTATAAATAGGACCTTTATATGACATACGTTTTGAGGCTATGGGGATTTGCCGTACAATAACTGATGTACTCTGAAAAGCTCCTTATGTTGAATCTTTTATTTTCTTGCATTTTTTGAATAAAAATCTGAAATCCCTCTCTGTGCAGTAAGGCTTATTTAATTGAAACAAGAAATATTTAAGTTATTGTGAAAAATACACACCATAACACAGGTAGCAATATATGCAGACAAAACAATATCCAGTAATGCCAACACTGACACTTTTCTCCCAAAAAGAAGAAATAGGTCATTGCACTTTGTAAGTGAAACAGATTTAATGTTAGTCTGTCAGGGAAGTACATAAGGTGCAAACTAAATTTTCTTATTGGGTTAACCTTCTGAAAACAGTGCCATTCTTTGTGACAAAGATCTGTTCTAGAAAAAGTGTCTAGGCCTCAAACCTGACTGAACTTACAGGCACTTGTTTGGAATGTGTTTAATGAACAATAACCTGTTTCCTTCAGTGCTAATTTTGTTTGTATTTTTATTGATTAAAGCCCATTTGTTATAATCTGAGATACCACCACGGACAAAATCCTGATTTTAAGGATATGCATGTAAATATGGTATTCTCTGAGAAAGACTGTCTCAGAATCAGCAGGACAAAGGTAACAGGTTTTTTTCCAAAGAAGTGCTCAAAGTAGGGAGATTTAGTTTAGATGGTTTGTTACCCTTATAGCATTCTTAGTTGAGGATGCAGCTATCACTGAAGCATATCTAAATACATGTACTGGCAAACGTGATGTATTTTGGGTGCTACATGATAAAATCATGATCAAATCTCTGTTAACTAGTATTGAGCAGTGCTTTAAGTAGCATTGCACAGGGTGTACATTAGCATAGAATATTTTCCCCAGTGTGAGGTTCTGAGGGACATACTCTTAGGAAGATTGGGTTAAGTTAATTGCATAAATATTATCCCTTTATGGTTCTTTGAGGTTGTTTTGATATGGGGGAGGAGAGACGATCAAAGAATGATTAAAATAAGCAAATATGTACTCTGTTACAAAGGCTTTGTTTTTGTTTTTGGCTCCTTGTTTTATATCATTCCTATCTGCAAAAATAAACTTGCAAATTCTGGAGTTTTAGTCTATTCTGGAACCTACTTTCATCACAGTGCTTTGCTCATCTGTGTATAAATGAATTGATGGGGGTGGGGAATTAAAAGGGAAATGATTCACTTAAACTGTGAATAGAAATCATGTTAAAATACATGTTGTTCACACAACTGTGGAATATTGGATAAGGCAACTGTTTTCCTACCAACACCAAGGTGACAATCAGCCCACATTTTATGCAGGCTGCTATGTGTAATATATGCCTATCTATGGAACAAAAGATTATTTTAAGTTTAGTTAGGCATAAAATAGCCACTGGTTTCTACCAGCAGATGCTTCTATAAATCTTGCAAGGTTCCTGTAGTAGTCAATGAAATCAATTTTGTAAAGCCAGTCTCTGGGCCAGAACATAAAATAGAACTTAGAGCTATCCAAATGCAAAAAAATAAAGTGTTGTTACCCACCTGTCTAGTCCCATCGTTTGCTTTCCAGTGTAACATAAATACAAACCTCATTTTTTAAAAGTTCCACTTCTTTTTTTGATCAGAATTTAAATGTATGATTAGGTTTTACCCCAGCTTGCAAGGTTGTTTAAGATGTGATACTTGGCAGAATCTCTTCTGCTACCACCACCCTTTTTCCCCCTTTCTTTCACTCCTGGCACACTAACATTGAATGTAATTCTAAGTCAGACCAGTGACACACTTTCCTTGCAGTAGTGGAATAGTTTTAACTACTTGTATTTCTTCTCGTATTAACTGCAAATATCTCTCTAACCATTCTAATTTGCGGGAAGTACTCCTCTTTGCATATCAACACTTTCTACACACTAAAATACATGACCATAAAAGTGCTTACTTGGTTTTTAGTATCACACAACATGCAAAGGCTCTACCCTGCTCTCACTGCCAGTGAAAATACTGCTATTGTGTTTCACTAGACTGAGATAGACCTTAAAAAGTGGTGGAAAATGGCCTTCTTATTCCTTTGCCAGTCTGAATATTCATTAATTATTTAGCTAGGCTTACAGTAAAATTTGAAGTGACTAGAATAAACTTGTTAAGTGAGAACAAATTATTGGTTTAACTTCACTCTTAGTTTCCTAATGTTCTTTTCTCATAAAATGTTTCTTAAACATTTTAAACAGTAAAAGCAAGTTATTTAACACATTAGTTTTCAATGCTGCTTCTCCTTTTCCTGGACTTGGAATAAGAATTATGTGGTTAATTAATCAGTCTTTCTTGCACCTGTGTAATAATAATACCCTCAATTTTAAGAGAAACAGAAAAGCAGAAGAGTGCACTTTCTATTATTATAATTTTAACTCATGGACATTTTGAGCCATCTTACACAAGAACATTTGCCCTTTGACGATCTGTTCTTATTTCTGCATAAGGTATTTCCTGAAGTGTCTACTTGAAGGAGGAAAGAGCCTTTTATATTTATGTGCAGTATATAAAATCCTGAGGTGACTTAAGTGCTCTCTCAATTTGAAATGCTAGAACTTCTGTGTACTACCTTCGTGGCAAGTGCAGAGTGTCATGAAATATAAACTAAAATTTTAGTGCTAACTAGGGGGAAGAAAAGGTTCTAACTAAAAAAGAATTTTAAAAAAGAGTTGGTTTTAAATTTTTTTCTGCCCCATCCAATCATTGAAAGTGATCCAATCATTTGAATAAAGGAACTTGTTAGAAGAGTGGGAGTAAGGAAGTCTTAATTCCAGTTTTCTGTGATCTCAGAGAAGGCTCCTACCAAAACCAGGAAAGGGTTGGGTTTTGTGTTGTTTGTTTGTTTTTGTTATGGTAAATATTAGTTGTTAAAGAAAGAAACCAGACCATCATTTTAGACAGTTAGAGAAGTGCTCTGCTTATTTGCTTCCAAAGCACTCAGGTGTGTCCTTTTCTCCTTCTTGTGGATTTTAGGTTAAATTCTGAGAGCTCACAGTGCAGGTGCTTGAGGAATTTAAACTAACAACAATAATAATTGCGTATATCAGTAAACAGGTCCTTAATAATTTAATTTTGACTTTTCTGAAAGTACACAAAAGATAATCTAGAGCCAATCATTAATTTGCTCCTGGCTTTCCACAATGAGATGGCTTTCTTGTCAGCCTTTCTTACTGGTGTGGAACCTCTAGGCTGGCTGTTGTACAGTATAGATAGTTGTGTCATCCCAGAGCAAAAAGGCTCTGGAAGTAGGTCATTTGGGCTGAGTGCTTCCTAGTGCATCCTTGCCTGAACTGCATCAGTTCTGAGGTTATTCTGTCATATTCTGTCATTTACATTCCCTGCACTTTATAGTCTTACTTAGGGGACAGAGAGAAATAGGGGGTGATGATGTTTAGGGGCGAAAACAGTTTGGAGAAAAGCCCTTCTTGTTAAGTCAGAGAGAAAGAAATGATAGCCTGCATTTGGTTAAAGAGAAAAGAATCACCCATTTAGTTTTTTGTTTGTGTGGGGGGTTTTTCTAGTTTGTAGAGAAATTTATAATATCATTTACATTAGGTGAAGATATTTATGAAGCAAACTTTATGTTTAAGATTTCATCCCAGTTTAGCCATTACTAACCTTTTTCCAGGAAGTTACATGCAGGTGTCTTTACACATCCTGTAATTTTCTGTGCTTCTGGGCTGGAACAGCTCTTCATAATTTTAGGATTATTTGTGGAGAATGGAGCCTAGAATTGGTCTGGCAGAGGCAGGCATTATTTGGAACTTTTTATATGCTCTGAGGAAAAAAAAAAGGCAAGGTACTGAAATGAGACATTATGTCCAGCCTATTACTAGACACACACTGGACAAAAGCAGCTCTTGGTCTGGCACGAGAAAACTCATACCTGGCTGATTATTACCAAGCCTGGTACTGGAACTGGAGTTGGAGTCTCCTTTATGGTAAGTCAGAGCCACACAGAACCTGCAGGACTGTCAGGTCCTCTTCTGTTCGTGTATAGCATGGGCAGAATTTGGTCCAGAGAAGTAATTGTGAGGGATGAAATCTAAGCAGTTTTGGCCATCTGAGTGTGTATATTGTGCTTTTTTATTATGCTTATGTAATGTGCATATTATACATTGTGTGTAGTTTGCGCAGTGCTGCTTGGTTGCTGAAAACTCAGGGAGAATTAAAGCCTTTCCAGCTTACAAAGTTTATAAGCAGAAATACAAACTAGTTTTTGCAATACTTCTGTCCAGCCACCTGTTCAGCTGAGCAGAAAACAAACCTTTACTTGATTGTGAGTAGAAAAGCAGGGCTTAAAAAAAGAGTGATTTTTGCCCAAAGGTATAGATACTGTGGGTATTTCAGTGGTGCAGCTCATATTCACGTGAAAAGACAAAAGCTTTTTATATACTTGTTTCTACTCAGTCAGAAATATGCTCTGGGTGCTAAAATTTTGTTACTCTGCCCCAGCATACTCTGTCTGAACAGAACTGTGTTGACACACGGAATGAAAGTTTATGCAATACTAGGTCCAGGAAAAATCTTTGCCAAATTTTTTCTCAAGGGCTGAAATTTTGGAAAATCAGAAATAAGAATATACATCTAGTAACACTACAGATATGACATTGGTTTTTAAGGCTTGAGATCTAAAGCCATCACTAACAATATTTTTTATTTTTTTCCAACATTGGTGTACTGCTGCTTCATACTTGAGTTCTGATCCTTTTATATGGCTAAAGAGATGGGAAAAGGATGACACTTAATAGTTCTAGAACAACTTCATAAACATAATTCAGTTGGCATCATTGACTGGGACAGGATATTTTAATAAAAAAAATAGTTTTAACTACTTGTATTTTGGTTTTATTTCAAACATTTATTCACCTCATTAAACCATATTGATTGAGGGCACGATCTCAAAAGGTGCAAAAAATATTCTTTTCAAATGTTTAATGTAGAATGATAGTATGAATCATTGTTTGAGTGTTACATGTAATTCAGTTTGGACTTCTGGTCTGGCAAATTCACAGTAGCAGTACTGAACGAATCCCTGTGTACATGTTGCTGGGAGCATTCCTGATGGTTCCTTGTGTAAATACTGCATTAAAAAAACAAACAAGCAAAACCAACCCACCCTCAAAATAAGTAGATTTTCTCATCCTGCAGGAAGAAGTGTCTCTGGCGTAATTTTATTAACAGTAACCTGATTGTCTCTCTACTACCTTGGCATACGTATGTGGGAGCAAGTTGAAAAAAGTTGTAAGAAATTTGTGCATCCTCACTGGAGGTGGTAAAAGCCTTGGCTTAATACACACATTATCAGAAAGAACCCCTGGCCTCTTCCAGCACTGACGTTTGGAAGGCACACATTGACACCACAGAGCTACTTAGAAAGGTCAAGTTAGAGAGGAGCAAATCTTCCTTCTTTGCTTTAAAATGACTGTGTATCTGTGATAAATCTCCATCATGAAAGTGTATGAGTTTACACAGCTCCTCAGATGAGTCCCAGAACCCACAGATATTTTATTACTTTTAGCCTCCAGAACATGCATGATACATTTTGTGCTCTTGTATCTGGAGCAGCGCTTAGCTGCATTACTGTCTGCCTAGTAGTGCCTGGTAATAGGGAGGCTTCAGGTAAATGTACCACAGTGCTTTCAAGCACTTGTTAACAATCAGCTGCCCTCATTACATCTCTTTTAATGAGGTAAGTAAGTACTGGCTCTACAGTGTGGTTCTCTCTCCCGTTTCCAAGAGTATGGCTGGGGCTTTTTAATACTTGCCTGCAAAATGCTGCTTGGGCAAGGGGCTGGCATCTCCTGAGGGGAAAGGAGGGCTCTCGTGTCTGGGCTCTGCAGGAAAGCAGTTGACAGAGGCAGTGAGCTTGCCTCCACTTGGGGGACAGCATCCCTGGTTGGGTTTCTGCTCATCTTTTTGGTATGTGGGAGAAACACTGTTGTAGTCCAAAGCAGTGTCTTGAGCCTTCTGTAAGTTACAGTGTTCAGGCCATTATTTTAGAAAAGGTATAGGAAATTTTTAAAAAGAAACACTTTTTTGGGAGACTGCTTGGTGTATACATTTTGTGTACCCCAAGGCTGGCGGGCCAGGTCTGAGAGGGCGCACAGGAGGAGCGTTATGCTGGTCTGTCTCTGTTCTTACTTTCAAGGATTTACTTACTGGCCTCTGTTCTTGCTGGTCTTTCCCTTAAGATCATTACTTAAAAGAGTCAGAACACTGGACTAAATA
Organism: Eulacestoma nigropectus; assembly: GCA_013397775.1. NCBI lineage: Eukaryota > Metazoa > Chordata > Aves > Passeriformes > Eulacestoma > Eulacestoma nigropectus. Next base: position 258,264 of record VZTE01003721.1, read on the forward strand.
GGCTTTTTGGTCAGCCTCTGACCATGTTCCTTTTCTTCCTCCTCTGTAGCTCAAGTAATTTGTCCATGTTAGGTATGAAACTACTGAAAAACAACTCTGCATCCTTTGGTCCAGAATTCTTCCTGCCATGCTGTGTGTTCACCTCAGTTTATAACACGAGACTTGCTTATGCATCTTGTTCTGCATTTACCATTAGGTGTAGATGCAGATAGTTACCAATTAAGTTCTACCTTATTGCACTTGAAGAGAAAATTACAAACTCCTATGTAATTAACTGAGAACTTGAGTATTATTTTAATTCTCAGCCTTGTCGTTGTTGTTTTTCTGTGTGTTGCATGTTAAGTAAAGCAACAAAAAAATACTGTAGTACAGAGGCAAACAAAATAAATATGTGGGGTTGTACTGGGTTCTGAGTTTGGTTTTCTGGATGGCTGATTTGCTTATTTTGAATTCTGTGATGTTTTGCAGTTTCGGAGAACATACACAGAAATTTACTGGAGGAACAAAGTAATTTGCAGCCATTTTATTGCTTAATGGAACTTTCCACATAATATACATTTGTTTCTTATTTTTTCTGAAATAAATGCATTCTTTCTCTTTCAAGGAGTGCAATACTCTGGTAATGAGTATCTTTGTAAAATTCATTAATTCACTAAGAAGCTGGAGGAGCATTTATGACTGTTCACAATGTACTGTTTGATTTTTTCCTCTTACTCTTGGTATGCATGGTAAATATTAACAATGCTTTGCAATGATTTTTGTGTATTAATGGAGTAAAAATGCAGCATGACAACACTCGTAGCACACAAGCTGGATTGATCCTAACCGGTGCAGAAAAGTGAAAATTGATCTCTCTTCCTAAAAATTGCATTACATTCAGGTGGTGTGGATTCCTCCCCAGGGGAAGTTAGAAAGTGTTTTCTATAAGTAACCTCATTCAATCACATGTGTTAGAAGACAGCTGAAGTTTCTGTAGAGGGGTTCTTACTGGGTAAAGAATTGGGCAGAAGTCTCATATGTAAGTACACGTTTGAAAGATGCAACCTGCATATGGATGAGGACAGGAGTGAGCCCCTTGAAGCAGCTGGTAGAGATAAGCCAAGGTAGGAGACTGCATAGGAGCAGACACTTCAGTGTAACCTCAAGAATAGATGCTTTAAGAACAACAAAGGAAACAACAGATGAAGATGGGTTTATAGGAGCAGCTTTTCCATAAAAATCTAAAAAAAATACTTCCAAGGTCACTTCCTTATGTTGTGTAGGGAAGGAGCAAATGATATCCTATTCTGTGAAATTGACAGAAATTGCAGAAGAAATGCAAAAGGACTGCAAAAATCCCCAAATACCTAGTGAATAAACTTTATAATTCATGTGCAGTGTGGAGAGGGGGATGCAAGGAAAAGCATACTTGTCTCATTTAGGCCTTTTCATCTCTATGTGGTTGTGAGTTTGAGTCATCAGATGGGGAGGAATAAAAAGCACCAGTAATATCTTCCCCATGAAAAGGCAAAGACATCAAAGGATGCTGATGCAGAGAAGTCAGGCAAGTTCAGGTGTACAGTCGTCCTGCCATGTTCTGCTGATATACTGCCAAGTATTAATTATCATTGCAATGGCAGGTAAAGACTCACAAGAAGGTGAGCCACTCGAAGCAATCCCAGCTGGAGAATCATAATGCAATTCTTCATCAGTTCTCTCAAACCACTTACCTAACTTTCTTTATTGTGTGGAATTAACCAAGTGAAATAAATGTAAATTATTGTTTTTCCCCACTGATTTTTTAATGTTCATGGCACTGATGTGGTACACAGGGATGAGAGAAAAATCTGCTGCCCTGACAGGATACTTAAATCATGAAGTCAGGTTATTTGGGATGATCCTCAAGCAGAGGATCAGACTCGTGATGCAGAGACACTCCAAAAAGCAAACAAGTTCACAAAATTGTTAAGCCTCACATCTGCTAAATCACATGCTCACAGCATTTTAAAATTATTAAGCTAAGGTGATGAAGTTGCCCTTTAACTTGGGCAAGTTTTGGTTTCTGCTGTTTCAATAGGGAAAGCTTCCTCAGTGAGCCTGTTCCAGAGTCAGCCTATCACAATAGCAGCATCCTGTTTGATCATGAGTACAGCTTCTTAAATGTAACAAAGGTTCATCAAAACTTCAAGGACTCATTGAAATAAGGAGTAATGATGAGTACTCTTGATGTAGCCTTGTCATTGCCCTCTCCAGAAGATCTGGAAAATAAAAGCTGACTGATAGAATACTGCTGCCCAACTAAACTCTTAAAAAGCAGCAGCCGTTCAGCTGAAAGTTGCTGTATCTATTAAATCTTGTGTGCTAGGTTAGGAACACAGTGGAAAGTATTTTATACTTCCATAATGTTCCCCTCACAGTCTTAAAAATAAATTCCTGAGGATGGGAGCAGTCGTTTACCCCTTGCACTGAAGCAAAGGCTTTGATCCTAGGACAAGCTTTCCCTACAGTTTGGTTTAAAAAGAATTACTGAGGTTTTCATTCACAAAATTATTTATTTAGTGTTTGAGCAGTGGTGCAGTAAGATTGTTTATGCATTTGGATTGTGATTGTGGGATGCTGGTTAGAAAGAAAGTATTTTACTGCAGTGGGAGGCATTTGGGGGAATTGAGAAGTGCATGGTAGGATGTGCTGTGAAAAGTACATCTACAGCTCAAACTAGCTGGTAACTAAGAAATTTTAAAGAAATGTGGGTACAGAACTGAGGAGCAGTGTTCCTTTTTGGCTATACAGCCCACTCTCAGAAGGAGGGTGGCCTCTCTCTGTTCTGGATTAGGCACACAGGGCACTCAGTCCTCACAGCTGCACAATGTCATTTTAGTGCTGCAGAGAGAACAAACAAGACTCTTTATTTCCTTCTTTTCCACACACACCTCTTATCATTCTACTCCATTGTTTCTCAGCACATGGCCATCTGTGTCTGCTATTACACTGCTAATCCATATAGTAAATCTTTTTCTTATAGTTTTCTTTTTTTTTTTTTGTTTCCTAGGTAGGCTACTGCAGAATTACTGGAGATGGTCACCTTTTATTTGGAATTAGGATCTAGACTAGTTATCATCATTTCCTTTTTGTTTTCATTCCCTTCTGCCTCAAAATTGATTTTTAAGACAAAGAAGTTATCTGAAGCTTCTCTAAAAGGTGGTTGCTGATTTCCTCAGAGCAGTTGCTCTTCAATAAACTTTTAGGTAAGAAATTAAGAGTGCAGTTGAATAGCACTGTAAGTCCTCCATGAGTCTCAATTACAGGAATTTAGTTGTGGTTCACATGGGAAAAAAAAATAGAAAAAGTAATTCCCAGGGCTTTCTCAATTGTTTCTTAACTATAAAAACCTTGGGAATGCTTAACAGGAGTATGCTTATTTTAGTAAGTTTAGCATGCCATAAATCTGAGCTTTTTTTCCTCTTGATGTATTTTTCTGAATGTTTGAAAGATGCTCTTAGTGAATAGGAATGAAAAGTGGGTACCAAATCAATTTTAGCATTTTGATATGACTGACAGAATATGTTTAGTTCAGCTCTGTTAAAATTATTTTATGTATCTGTTTTAAGGCTGGGCTAAAGATTGTGCTCCCCTACCATTGTTCTTCAAGAAGGCATGGCTTGAAATGAAAAAATCAGGAATTAGAATTTTGAAATGTTGGTAAAACAGAGGAAGAGCAAAAGAGTTTCTCAGCCTGTTTGGCAAAGGAGTAAAGACTCTAGTGGTTTTGAATCCTCCTAGTTTTGAAAAAAAAAACCAAAACAACCAAACCAAAACAACCCCAAAAACTATCAGTAGTTCTGGAATCTGAAGAGAGCTGGTAAATAGACTAGGCATTTCTTTTCCTCCACTTTTGGTCTTTCTTCAATATTAAATTTTATTATTTGTATCTTTTCAGGAGACTGGAGGCTACTAAACTGAACACATATGCATAGAGGACCCATAATTCCCAGTGTTCAAGTTGTACTCAGTGTTTCAGGCAGCATTGCATGTTGTTGTGTCAGGTAGCTCTTCCCAGATCTGAGAGTTCATGGATGAAGCTTCCTAGCTTAACTGTGTGGCTAATGAGGATCAAATACTGAGGCTATCAGTGTGAGTCAGCATTATGCAGACTTGCAGTAACTGTAGTTTTCAATCCATCCTAAAGCTCAGTAATTCCATTCTGAATCCTGATACTTCGGTTATTTAAGCCAAGTCTACACTTGCATAACAGTCACACAGGAAGTACTAAGAAATGAAAATGTAGTGTGTATCAATGGAAGCATTTATTTAGGAGTGTTTGCTTCGTGCTAACAGCTGGAATGTTGTAACCCTTACATCCTACTCTGTAATGGAGCATTGCTTTCCTCTCTCTGTAGCTCATCTTGCAACATTTATATCAGTAACTTTGAGCTGCTATCAATGAATTAATGTTCTATATGTTTTTCTACTACCCTAGTTATCAGTATATTTGAACTTCTAAGTAGTTTCTGCATTTATAAAGCACAGCAAGACATCATGGTTTGTTTTTTATTTTTTTTTTCCCCCCTTGTAGTGAATTACAGTAAATCTTAAGTGGACTTCTCTACGCCAGCATCTTTTTTTTCCATTCCAGAATCTTCCTCCATTTGGCCAGAATCTAAGCTGTGATTCTGCAGCCTTTCAGCATTGCTCCCAAGGCAGATACTTAAAAGTCCTTTGTCCATTCAGGACTCTGGTACAGTCATAGCAGAACAGTTACTTCATGTGAAATAGTCCATGTGACTATTATCTACCAATATGGGCCACAGGATTTGTTTTTGAAGAAGAAAAAAGGATATTAATGAGTTTTTTTTTTCTTTACAGAGAATTACTCTGACAGATAGGTTGGAGATTGTGTGGGGTACTTTTCAGGTGGTGGTAGGTTTTGGTGTTTGTTTTTTTAACCCCAAAGCATAGTTGTGAGCTCATCTTACAATTTGCACCTTTTCCCTCCTGCCTCATTCCCAAAATCCACCCTCGAACTGCAATTCCTCCAAGTTTTTATGAATTTAATTTGAGGTTTTCTTTCTTTTTCATTTAACTTCAGGTGCTTATCCTATTCCTGTTAGGTTATTAAGAGGGATAACATGGCCTATAGGCTAATCTAAATACATCTTGGACTCCCTGGAAAATATAGAAGGTTGTATTCATGATAATGAATAATACTGTATTCTGATGCTTATGCCATCCTCCTGTATACATTTTGTATACTTTGCTGGTGTGAACAGCATGTCCTGTGGTAGAGCTGAACTCCTATTGCTATTTCATACCACGAGTTTTCACACAGCAAGTATGACTACACAATAAAATCAAGACATATTTGCAGAATGGGTAACCAGTGATAATAAATAGCAACAGAAGAGCTCAGAGGTTATTTGGTATGTTTCATTCAAGTGTTTCAAATATTCAGCGTGAACATTAACTGAATTCACAGACTGCCCTGTGCTATGCATTGGTTATTTTATGTCAAATGCACCCAGAGAGCTGAACTGGCTTGTCTGAGACCTCAGCTATGAAAAAAAATCTGTTGCTTTAATCAGTAGAAAGCACAGTGGTTTATGCAGAAATGCATGGGACAATGTGCCTTGAGCTCTGTGTTTTAAATTTCCCTCCTCTGTGTTCTGCATTCTAGAAGAGTTCAGTATTTTCTATTGGGAAGATGATTTAAATAATCTTCCAATAATTTCTCCAGGACAGAACTAGTCCAGTTGTGACAGCTAATAGTCAACATGCACCTCCACAGAAATGAAAACTTTCCTCATGTTTCAATATATGCACAGTAGCAAGCAGGTGAATAAACTGGTCCACCACTTACTTAACTGACACAGTAAGTTTTGATTCCCAAAGTGCAAACAAATTTGAATGGTGTAATTTGTAATGCCTAGCTCAAAACACTGACAGTTTGACATCCAGGGATCATGCAGAAAGAGTTCAATTCACCAAACACCAAGGGCCCAGGAGGAAATATATTTAAGAATTTAGGCACTGTATGTAACTTGTACCTCACCACTTCAGTGTTTCTGAAACTGAGATGAAGAGATATTCTGATCCTCACCTTGAAGTTGATAGGCATTACCTTGGTATTTATTCACTTTAACCTCCACTGTAGTCAGTGCCCATATTTGGATTTTACCCATTTTACATAGAAAAATTTTCCTGTAGACATCGTAGGCCAGCAGCTTAACCATTAAATCCTGCTGCCAGCTATTTTATTGCATGTGTTTTATAATGTGTTGGAATTTCTTTAATGTGGAAAATACAGGGTGCTAACACAGAATTATAATTGTTTCAATGATCTTACAAAGTTATACATTCTAGTTCACCACTCATTGTGAAAGGTGTGTTGCTCTTGTCACCTGCAGTCATCAGCAAAGATAATGAACTTCATTAAACAGCCCTTTATCAGTGACCTCTGGCAGAAGGGAATGGGCATGTTTTCTCACAATAGCCTCAGCAAGTTCATTAGTACAGACATCCTCTTATAAAGAATTTATTAGAGATATTAAAAAAAAATCCATCCTGTGCTCTTTTTTTTTTTTTTTTTTAACCGCCTGTTGAATGCAGATAAACATAATATAGTTGGAATTCTCTAGGAACAGATGTTGTCATGGGTACAAAAAATACATACTAAACATTAAACACTCTGGGCCAAGCTCTGCTGACATAAGACTTGTTTTAGTAATGTGGACTGTCACATGAACACCACTGCACTTAATGAATCTCTCTTTGTTAGTAAGATCTTGTATATATTTATGTCGCTACAGGTTTATCAGCCAAGTTCAATGATTTGGGTAAACCAGAAGATCTTTCCAACCAGCCGTGGGGATGGGGGATTTCCAAAGGTAAAGTTATTTATGTAATTTCTTTCATATAAGAGTTTGCTAAGATGAAAGTTTTCAGAAAAAAAAAATTAAAAATTGAAAGTTCAATGGATTTTATTTTACAACCTCTCCGAGAAAGTAGCCAGCTCTTATGATTTCATCACGAGTCTCATGTTACTCTGTTTTTCTTAAAGCCTTGGCTCCTTGCACCATGCAGTTAACTGAAGATCTCAGCTTTCATTTTATAATTATGTTTTTAGCCTTCGGGCTTGCAGAAAACATGGACTCTTGCTGGCTGCACACCAGAAGGAAAACATACTAATTTTCAAGGGCTCATATTTCTTAAGCCTGTCTCATGATTTTACAACCTTGACATCTGAGTTTTGAATACTTAATTTTGGCAATGCTTTCCTAGCAATGCAGATGAAAAAGTCAATGATAATGCAGCAGGAGGAGCTAGGTGGTGTTGCTTATCTTTTATTAGGTACCTAGCGTGTGCTTTACCTGGCTTGAGTAACAAGCATACAAAGCAAGGCAGTTTTCATCTGAGTTTGACAAGAAGTACCACAACATAAAGACAGAAGATGTGGCTCATCAGACAGGATTAATAAGATTTTATTCTGCTACCATTACTGGTTTAATAAATGGGAAACTGGACATGAAATTTGAGTAGTGAAAGATAACGGATTATACAGAACCACAGGATGTACATGTTTTATTTTCATATTCCCTTTCAATTACTGGCTCAAGCAGGTAAGTAAAGGAGAGAACACATGGAAAATAGTTTTGATTAAGTTTCAGTTATTAGCTAGGCTTCTGCTCCCTGTGAACAAAACTCTGCTTATTATTCCATCTGGATAACATTATACTTTCCTCTACACTTTTTCCTCTACAAGGGCACTTCTGAAGTTTATAGGTGGCTATTTGCAGGCTCATATGCCAGCCTGCCAGTCTTTAAACTAGCATATATGGCAGTACTGCCATTCTTAGCATTCATAGTATTCCAAAAGTTCAGCTGAGAAGGGTGGTAGCAGTGCCAGAGCACAATGAATGTGCTCTATAGGGTCATACTTGCATCAAATGAATTTGCTGATTTTATGAATCAGCTGTGTGTTAACTAGATGATTTTTATTCAAAATGTTAAGTTAGAAGCTTTCAGTAAGTTGTCATTCATCATTAAACGAAGTTTCTCCCGAAGCACAGGAATGAAGCTGTGCACTATGTGCAGCATAGCAACAATGCTGCATTATATTGGATTTATGAATAGCTGTGGGTTTATGCTGTACTTAGCTTAAAATAAAAGTTTCTCATAAGGGATAACAATTTCTCAACTAGCCAAAACACATTATAAATGTTTTTCCCCTTTAAAGTTACTGGATTCTGGCTTTTAAAATACAATGTTTTTTTCCTAGCCTTTATGTAATTCTTCAGAAGGTATTTGGCATATGATGGTACAATGACCAGTTTTTAGAACTATCTCCAAATTTTTTTTCACAATTGACCTTCAAAAGCAACTTCAATATTAGTTGCACACAGCCCAGCTTCCAGCAGAGCATCATCTTTAACACAAACTGTGCATCTTTGGAAATTTTTTTCATTTGCACTATTAAATTAATTAGGATAAATCGGTGAAAAAAACTGCAGAAAGTTTTCAATCCTCCAGCTGAGCAGTTTTATCTACTCAATGCTAAACAGCCTGAACTGCTGAAAGAATAAAGTAAAATTAATAGATTTTTTAAAACTATTATTTGAGATATAAAAGTGTTGGTTTTTGTTTTGGTGTTGTTTTGTTTTTTTTCATGCAACCAACAAATATAAAAGGCTTCAGTTCTTAATGACAGTTTATTTCCAGACCTAGAAGGGTCACATGGGACTTTATATCTCATGATTGTATGGCAGGATTTCAGGACTGAGATTGTTTTCACAGCTGAAAAGGAACTGCCCGACACAATGCTTTTGGAAATTTGCCCAGACCTTTGGTCTGTGTGGTGTGCCTGTTTGCATGTGTAAGTTTCTAGTTTTCCCTTCATATCCTGTAATGATACACAAGTAGCAAATTTAGTACAACAAAAGTAGGTAAAAATATTATCATGAGGATGGAATTTTCTATAGTCCTTTGAGGAAACATGTTTGTGCAGTCACTAAAATGTAACTGTTATTTTCTCATTTTGAAATTCTTGCAAAATACCCATATTGGCTCTACCAAATGTACGCTACAGCTCCTTATCCTTCTGCATATGTACTGACCAAATTCTGCTCTTTTCCTCCACTTCTTGATGCCCCAAAGTAACAGGCCACCAGTTGTCTCCAGGAAGGGATTTTGCTCTGTGCTCTGTGCTGAAAACTGCTCCTGTGTGCAGTGCAGAACCCCATGGGGAGTTCACCTACCTAAAAGCAGAATTTATGCTGTAAACTCTGATGAAGGCAGGGGGAGAGCCATGGGATGGCTTCATTCCCAGCACAAGTAAATGTAGCAAGTATGAACATCCCAGTGAAAATTTTGGGTTTGAAGAACCAGGAAAGGAAAATTGCTGAAAATTGCACTGTATTGGTCATTGGAAAACTGCCATGTATTTAATTCCTAATTCAGAAATTCACAACCCTCACATCAGAAAAGAAAATGAACTTGGAGAAGGTAACTTTAATTTCTTAAACAAAGAGAAGCATTGTGCTTATGTGACAAACATATCCTAAACAATATGAGCAATAAAACATCTTTACAATTCTTACCTCTTAAACACAAAAAACACAGATTTTTTTCTTCTCCTTAACTTAAGACATACTACTAGCTAAACAAATTATTTTTGTTTCAAATCCCATTGTGAGATAGCATCAGCAAAGTACTTCAGGCACGTGCTTAGCCTTTGGGCTTCATTCTGAGGTTTAAAATGAACCATGTATTTAAATGCTGTTTAAAACCTTTGCTGAATAGGCACAGTTAATATGTATGGTTAACAAAGATCTCTCTGGCAGCTGGCTCATATGCCACACCACTTCCTTACCTGCCCAGAACAAGAAAGACACCGCAGTGTTTTTAGTGTGCTCTTTTTGATGGATTAATACAGGGAAGTAACTTACTAGTGTGTGTTGGTTGGTTAAACAGTAAGGTTTTTAAAAAAGGAGAGGTCTAAGCTGGAAAAAGTTCTCTTAATATTAAAATGATCTTTCATAAACAAGATGCACTTTCACGTTGGATCTTTTGTATTTTAGGCTTCTAGGACACATTCATTCATGCCGAAGTGAAATGTTTTTCTGAGGTGCTGCAAGAACTGCCTGGTTTTCAAACAGCGCTTTGTTCTCTGTGGCATTGGTATTTACAGGTGATTCAGTCATGTTTAGTATGTGAACTAACGCTGAGGAACTATGGAAACCTTAGGATGGGAGAAGGGAGCACCCCACCAAACAGAAGCACAACTAATACCACTTTTTCCTCTCCCTAGGGAAATCTCCCCATCTCGAAGGAAGTGAATCGCAAGAAAAGTGAGGCGCTCCTGGCTCCAGCAAGTGGCTATGGACAACATTTCACCAAAATCAATTACCTCTGCTCTTTTTAAACATAATTTCTCCATTCGTATTACATATGGTGTATGGGTTTGATGAGGTCATGGTGTCATATATTGGAAATTGTTTCTGTGTAAATCATCAAGTGTAAGAAGAACTATGGGACTCTGAGCCTTGCTTTAGAGAATAACAGTGGACAAACGTGTACCATAAAAACTAGTTTTTAACATTCTAACTCAAGCGAAAGCTCTCAGAATTTCACACTGTGAATCCATGTTTACAAACATTACAGGTGGGCCCTCAGGCCTGGTTCTACCACAGCAATGTCTTTCACTGCTCAAACTCCACAGCTCACACACAACCGGTAAACCACTCTCTCCATTTCCACCAACCCAAACTGCTTCTTGCAGAGGCTGAGAGTCCCCCTTTTTTTTTCATTTAGATGTAACAAGCCTAGTAGTTTATTTTCATCAATTGTCTGTATATCTCTATATTTTATCCATGTACTCTTTTGATGTATAGAAGTAGTATGAAACTCATGGTTTCCTTGTGGTAAGTGATCGTGATGCTGCCACGGGATTTGAGACACTGATGAATGGTGCTATTTTGGACTTTAAATATGCTCCTTGGCAAGGTAGCTCTGATGGAGTTATTTTTTATTTCCATGTTCTGAGAAGGTGTTGGTACTTTGTTTTTCTGAATGTTGTTCTTTAGACTGGACTGATTTGTTTACTTGTGTCTTCAGTGTGGCTTTCTTATTCAGTGCTGTAGGTGAGTAACTACTTATAGTGTACAAGTGAGGAACTGATTCCCTATCAGTGTCCACTCACAAACATGCAGTTACAGTGGGAGCAATCACAAAACTGTAATTTTTGTAAAATCTCCTTTCTGACTCCTATCCACCTTATGGAGAAAGATGAGCAATAATTTTCCACCAACTTCTCAAAATCTCTTGATTTTTGTCTTTTTTTCTTACAAGCCTTTTTTAAAGAAGGGACAAGTTTTAATGTCCTCTTCAAATCCATAAACTAGGGGATATAGTAAGAAAAATACAGCAAATTTCTGGGAAGAGAAGTCCTAAAGGGGAAAGAGTACACTTCCACAGTACTGTCAACATGTGGACTTTACATTTTTGTTCTTGCTCCCAAACTACTATCAATACAAAATAACACAAACCACAAAACTAAGCAGTATCATCTACTCATGGAGTGTTGTTGTGTTAGACACAGTCTGAAAGCCCACCTTAATTTTTTATATAATTCTGTCTTTTAGCTCTTCCTTTTACAGGGCAGGCCTTGTTCTGAACTGTCTTAGCTTCTGACTGTTAAATACCAATGCATGCACTGCACTTCTAGATTTCTTTCCTCTCCCTACCTTCTGTATCCCTTTCCTTGTACACTTTATTTTCCAGTAGAATAGATATGTCTGCTGTGCTGTATATAGAGCAAGAAGTAATATTCAGCAGTTGTGGCATTTATGTATAGTTGCAGTTGTGTACTGCTGAAAATGCAGGCTTTTGTAACAATGTGATCTTTAATAATGCAAGTACCCAATGTATTTTAGCTATTTTAGTAGGATTTGTTCAATAAATATGCAAGCTCTAAGGGTAGCTGTGATGTGTCTCTTTCCCTATTACAATAAGGGGAGGGTTCCTTTTACCAATTGTTTTCACCTGTTCTTTTCATGAATCCTGAGGTTTTTTTCAGGAATATCTGGTGAAGTAAAAGGTGATTCGTTTTGCTGCTTGCTGAACAATAGCTATCAAAATAACCTAAATGCCAGACCTGGATCTGGGAAATGATAGCTTGCTGGACAATGGCAGTCACATTCTTGGCTTCCCAGACCGCTGAGTGGCTGGGTCAGATGTGACACTCCATGCCATTTTTAGTAGCCCCAGGAGGACACTCTGGGCCTGTGTGTGGCAAATACAATACATTTCATTTTCCACCTATGGTAAACTGAATTAAAAGGTAGTTTTCCTTCTGTCTGTAATACAGTTCAAAATAGTGTTGATACAGTCCTCTCTTAAAAACGCTTTCATTGGTGGAAAAGTAACACACACGTTGCTAAGTTTTAGAGCATAGATTGGTTTCATTATAGTACAGATATAGTAGAGACAAAGATTATTTAATATACACTGTGATTAATAGCAGCTTGCTGAATAAGCCAAGGTGGCATACACTTCTGCATCAGCAATAGTGGCTGTGGCACACGCGTAGTATCAGCTTCATAAGATTAAAAAAAAAAGGACAAAAAGTTAGAGTGATTATGTGTTAAAAAAAAAAAGAAAAGCATATGGCCATTTTAAAGAATGCCCCTAGGATTGAATACATGTATTTTCACCTTTGGGATGAAGTATAAAATTATATGAATAAAATCACTGGAGAAAAAAAGCACAATGTCTATGTCTCACAGTCAGTTGTTGCAGAACATCATGACCAGCCACCTTTTTATGTACCTTATTAAATAATCATTTCTGAAATAGACTAGTGAGAGCATTTTGAAAGCATTATGGTCCAATAAATTGATTCAGGAAACACTGGTTCCAACTTCAGATCTTTTTATAACATATCACGGAGTATCTGGCAAATCAATACTTGTCCCTCAGCAAATCAAGCAAAAAATAAAATTCCAAAGATGAATTCTGCAAAACAGAAATAGTAATGAATACTTGCTTTCATAAAGCATTTTAAGCTATGCAGATAAAAATCACTAATTAGGAACTAACTGTTGTTACCACTGAGCATCACATTTTAAATGAAAAGTAGGGCAGAATGGCATGTGTTATCAATTAAATTCCAATACTAAAAAATCTGCATCATTAATTACCAAATGCAGAAAACATTAATCCTTACACCTTAGAGTTTGTGCCACCAACAGTGTGGTGGTGGGGAGGTGTATTAAAAAATCTGATTCATATTAGTAACTGTATTCATTGGAAGTTAGCTAAATTCTGTCTGCATGCATATAAAACATACAGAAAAGAATCATAAAAAATTTAAATCAATAGTACTTTAGCACCAGACTCCAATTAAATTTCCACTATTAAAGCTGTACTGCCATATTACAAAAGATAAAAAATAAAATCAATATTTCACATAAGAAGTTCAAACAGAAAAAGGAAATTTAAATAGAGTGGAATGAGCCCAGATCTCTCTCATCAGCATCACGTCCTTGTGAGTGAAAAAAAGAACATGAGTCTAACCAGCAAGCCAATTGAGGTAGTGGTTTAGCACCACTCAGCAATGGCAAGGATATAGCTGGAATAAGACATCCTCCTTGGGCACCCCAGCTCAGAGTACAAGGGTACACAGTGGCGAGAGCCCAGGGAAAAGCAGCAGGAGTGGTGTCAGTGATGGCAGAGACTGTGCCTGATGGGGACTGACTGAAACAAACAAGTTGGTTTAGTCCAAAGTGAAGCTAAAGAGCTGCTTTTCATAGGGGTAGAGAAAGGCAGACTTCAGTGTCATAAAACAGGTTGTGATAATACCTCAATATCTGAAAAATACTGTCAAAGGTGGAAGGCTAGGAATAGGGTCAAGGAGTGGCCAAGGGAGAGGCTATCAGTGCTCATCTGAGACCTTTCAGATCATGTTGGCTCTGTTACCATTTGTATCACCTGTAACTCAAGGCTGGATGATCCTATCATGAAGTAAAGATAGTCCAGAATCAGAAATTTCTGTCTTTCTGTAGCTTGCTAAAAACTTCCCTGTCAAACAGTGTGGCCCCACACACTTCCAGAACTATTCACACAAGACTTTCATTTCCCACTCGCTTACTACAGGCTGAGTTCAAAAGGCCCATGGTCTATGTGCTAAAGCAAAAGACCCCTTTTCGTGGCCCCTCACATCCCTGTTTACTAAGGTTCATTTAGAGTTCTGGCGAAATAAGAGGCAGAAATGCAAGAGCTTTTGGCTTTGCACGGGTAACTTACATACTAGTGCAGAGAAAAGAAACACCAGGAGGAAAAAGAGGGGGGGAAAAAAAGAGAAAGAAATATGGAAAGAAATATAGCAAGCAATTAAGGGGAAATAAGAAATTCAGAACTTGAGCCTGTCTGGAGCCTGTCTGAACTAGAGCTCCAGAGGTGCAAGGTTTGCAGAGAGAAAACACAAGTGTCCCATTCCAGTTTGGAACAGCTATTTTCCTTCACATATACAGAGCTCTGAAATGCCCTGTTGAAAACATGCAGTAAGCAACCCTGGCTTTATGACACAGTTGTTAATGGGTTTTTTTTTCGCCACATTTTGTGAATGAGGAGCTGCAGGAGAGGGGGCAGGCTGGCAGCCCCACTGGAAAAAGACACAGCAGGACAAGAGACCCTTGGCCAGCTGTGTCAGAGGCAAGGTGCAGGCTTATCCCAGCTTGGGTCTTGAGACTCTGGCACTTTCTCTGCCCATGGGCATGCCTGGCAAAGTTCAGACAGCGGCCACCACACTTAGAGCCCGTGTCCTAGTCCTGGCTAAGTAGGGGAACATGGTATAACAGAGCAGACACACTGCAGTTTGCATCACCCTGAAGAAAGAGCCCAGTATTTGGATACTCAAATGCTGCCTGCTTATGCTGAAGGAAAAAAAAAAATAAAAAAGAGAGAAGAAAACAAAAAAGAGAGAAGAAAATAAAAGAGGAAAAAAGAGAAGAAAATAACATGCTTCAATTATAGTTCTACTGCTATGTAAAAGTAACCTAGAATCTTCAGGTATCCTACTAGCACACTGACAATCCTGTCTGCCTACACCTATCCATCAGAATTATTTTGTAAGTGCATCCAGAGCTACCATCTGTCTGTCAGGGTATGGCCAGAGCACAAAGTGCTGTGTAGGCTGGTGTAAATTATCTCAGGAAGCAGAGTAACTGCAAAATCAGCACTGCCTGGAAAAAAAACTCAGTAAAGGATGCTCATGCTCGCTGTGTATTCATTTCTGTCTTGCCATCCCTGATGCTGCCTGAGTGCCTTAGCTTGATCCCACCAGTCAATTTGTAACATTTCAGAGCAGCTTAACTCTGTTGCTGCTTTGAGGGTTCTGAATCGGTGTTTTAAGTTGTGGGTTTAAAGCTTTCACCCTGTATGTCACTTGGTGTGTGCTGCTTTTCCAAGCTCTCAGATTCTTGTGACTCATCTAATATTTTCCAGCTGCTGATTCCAGAGGAAGAGATGTGACCCAACAGCTGATGCTTTATACAAAGAAAGAGTATCCTGTTTGCACAGCACTGTTTCAAATTAATATTGCACGTGTCCAAAGTTAAACCCATTAATCTGTCCAGATAGATAATCATATTATTGGGAAATCTATTTTGTGTAACTTAGAACAGATCCTGAAGGTTCCAAAAAGTCACAGGACCTGGGACTTCTATTTTCCAGGACACATCCTCAAGATGAAAGTGCTGAGTAGGTTTCTTGTGCATTTTTTCATGTATTCTCAGGTGATTTTTTTTGCAGTCTCAAGTCTCTAGTTCATCTCAACAGACTCCGATTAACACATATAAGAGTGCAGAAAGATCTCTGTGGTATAATTTCTCCATTCCACACCGCATCTTCCCCAAAGCTGCTTTTCTCAGCTGCAAATTTTACTGTGTGTTCCTAATAAAACTCTCTGTACTCATCCACTCAAGACTTACCACAGACCATCCAGCTTTCTGCAATAAAATTACTGGACAGCAAGCCCTAAAGGCTGCTATATTTTCAACTAGGCTGCCACAGGTTTTGCAGCTACATCTAGATTTGCTTTCCCACCCGTTATGCAATCACTCTCCTCGCTGACTGTAGTGGCAGCTGCTGGAGTTAAGTGTGTCAGAAGGCTGCCAGGGCAGCCCTGCTCTGGAGGCTTTGCTCCCCTGTGAGTCATCTTGGCTTGGTCACTTTTTCCCCACTACTGACACTCGCTCGGAGTTGAGTTTCTGCCCATGAGTCATCAGTGTGGCTGTAGAGCCCCATCTCCTCAAGTCCCCTGGGAGGCTCAGGAGCCGTAATGTTTCCGGCACAGACTCCGCTCAGCCGATCAAAACCACCTGTAGCCTCTAACAAATTCACAGTCCGTTTGCTTTCTTTTCAAGTCCGACAAATTCTCGGTGTTTCCTTGGTAGCCCACCCAAGCTGGCAGCTCTGCTCACAGGAAGGTTGCATGAGGACAGGACTGCATGTGGCAAAAACACCCTTCAAAAAAAAAAAGGAGGGGGGGAGGGTACAAAAAAGGATGCCTGAACACTGTGTTTGTAAATAAACAGCAGTAAGTTATCAGTAAGTTAACTGTAGCAGCAGGAAACATTTCTGTCAGATTCTGGAAAGCCAGCCATGGCAGGAAATTGTTACGTAAAGCGCAAAACTGCTACTATTTAAAAGTGTACTTTGATCAACAAAGGGAGAAAAGATGCATTTCATGCTTTTCACTCTGAAATGCATCAATATGAGCAATTTGAGGTAGCTCTTTTCAGTGGGGAACCTCAAGTTAGCAGACTTGCAATTTGCTGTAACTGTTAAAGCTCACAGCATTGGCAGATCACACGAGAGCAAAGAAACTGGGCATTGTTCCCCACGTGACACCTGCTGCTTGTCCTGTTACTGAACGATCTGAACCTCTGAAGTCAGAAGAGAGGAGCTGGACACTGGCAAGGGGGTGTACAGCTGGGCACCCCACCTCCCACCTTGCCAGAGTCCCAGTGCTCTCTGGAGCGCTCTGTTCCATTTTCCTTTGCTTAAAGGGTCACAGAGAAGCAAGTTTCAGCTAGAGAAGCCCAGGTCTAGCTGCTGTTGAGTCAAGAAACCCATCTACAGCCCCCAGGTATATTTGATAATCCATAATAATACAGCACACATGTCCAGAGGCTGGGGAGAAGCTTGCTGAAGAGAAATGAGAGAAGTGGGATGGATTACCCCAGTCTCTGAAAGGTGGTCAAAGAGCTGGAAGGTAGGGAATGACTCCCTGTGATAGAAAACAGGTATCTTGATCAAGTCTTTTTCTATGGTTAATGGTATCTATCCTAATTTCCAATAAATTCAGTAGAAGGAGAATCCAAGAACACTGTGTGCCTAAATTGCATGCCAAACCCAGGGATTCTGAAACAGTAAACCATCCATCTGATCTCACATAGTGGTAAATGCTGAGCTATTCCACTGGAGTTACCAGGCTGAATAAACAAGATCAAAACCAGGTTCATGGGGGTGACCCAAAACTTCTGATGCACTTGTGAAGCAGACATTCCAGCTGGGTGAGGGAAACTGCAGAGCTCAGCTCTTATAGCCCAGACAGTGTCACTGACATTGTCTTGCAGACAGGCACAGTTTGAGCAGAAGAGCACAATTCTGCTTGGGGTAGGCAAATCTCCCTCAGGTGGGCTCTGCCCATGCACACCACCCTTGCCCTTCTACCCACCCTGAGATGCTGAAAGGCAAACCTCAAGTTTTTCTCTCCTTTCAGGGGTGCTTGGCTGCTACTACTCAGAAACTGAAGCTTTCCATGCACTTTAAGAAAGTCCACCACCCTAATTGTGGATGGGTTTCCTTTATTATCAAGGTGATTGTGCTGTGATGTTCCCTCCTGAGGGACTGAACTGCTCTGATGTGGAGGAATGACATAAACCAGAGCCTACCTTCTGCTGGGAAGCTCTGGGACCCGTCTAAACAACACTTAATTAGCTATAAGGCATTTTTTGGGTAGTGAATAATTTTGTACTGATTTAGGTCTTACAGCCCACAGAAAGGAGTCAGAAAACAGGTTCCCTGAAAACTCCGATTTCTCCAGGTGCTCTAATGGGCTTTGCATTGCTCTAATGTGCTTGAAAGGCAAAGACAGCCTGGAACTGGCATCAAGAACAGGTCTTGTCCTGCTGGGCCATAAGGAAGGCACAAGGTGGACACAGCTCTCTTCTCATGCATTAATTCCTATGCTGCAAAGCCAATACTCCTTTATTTTACACTCCCACCTACTGTATTTGTAAACACTCATCTCAGAAATGTGAGCAGCAATTCAAGTTAGAGATTGTGACGGAACAAACATCTTGTTTGTGGATAGTGCAGTAATGTTCTGTTCAGTGGCAGGTAAGGCAAGGTTTGTTCCTACTTCTGAAAACCATACAACTTTCTGTTCATTTCAGACTGGTACAGATGGACCCACTTCAGAAAGCTGGGCTTCCTTGTACTTCTTGGAATCACACGTGTCGTACTGAACCTGTTCCCGCACAGCCCATCAGCAAACCATCCCCATAAGCATAAACTCTCTTTTGAGAGGATAGAGTGCTGTTAAGAAAATGGATTTTTGAAGGCTGAGAGAATAATTACCCATGTCCTTTATGTTTTTCCCTTTGGAGAAGAACATAATGTTTTCTGGTTAGCCTTAAAGTCTTGAACCTTAGAAAACATTATGTAATGTGTTATATTAGGAATATCACGCAAAACTAAGAGAAATAGTTCTCCAGAGGCTTCACAGCAATAACAAACTATAAGGGATAGGCAGAGATGATCATTTCAGAACATCTAATTCCAATACTGTTTGCCTATATAAGAGCTTTCAATAATTTCTGACTCTATAACAAACAAAACTATCTACACTCAGGGTGGTAGGTATATCTGAGAACAAAAGAAATATTTAAATTAGATCATATTGTTCCATTTTATGTAGATAATTTTTAGCATGGGTATTTTTAAAGCAAACTACCAGGAGTAGGCTGGTGAACATCACACTCTTCTGCATTTCAGGAAACCCCCTCTGGAGCAATGGAGACAGCAGGCCAGAGTTTTGCTGGATTATAAATAACCAGATTTGGCCTGGCTCTCTTGCAGATTATGCAAGTACAGTGTGGAAGAGGAAAGCGGATTAGGGGCCTCATGTTGCCTATTTCTGAGCCAAGAGGTTGCTTTTACAGTACAAGCAGGAGGCAAAGGAATAGGACAGGAAGAGCTGCTGTCCCCATGGGTGTGGGCAGATAAGTGAATGGCACATCTTCCCCCTTCTTGTGCAGCACAAAGCTGCTCCTGTACTATGGAACAGATCTTTTTGGCTAGTTTGGCATCTTAAAGGGCACAAACTAGCATGCTGTGCCCTCAGTATGTCAGTGTGTCAAAGTAACTCAAGGCCAGAGTAGGTGTCTTTTATTTGAGCCTGAGAAAGTGGTGGCATCTGAACTGGCTCTGAGCAGCAATCAATTCTTACAGTATTTTGGAGGTGTATATTCATGGCTAATTGGGACTGCACACTCACCTTTGATCTGGCAGGTCTCAACTAGTATTTTGCCAAAGTACACCACTTCCATGCCAAGCCTGTGCCACTGACTGATTTTCTGTTTCATTTCTGTTTCCAGAATTATATGTGGGTGCTACTGAAAAGAAAGCAAATAAAAAGGAAGCAGTAGGTGAGGGAAACTACTTTATCCAGTGCACTTAGGACTCGCTTATCTTCTATTAGTTGCTAAAAATGTTTATTTCCCCTGCTAGGAAACAAAAATACATATATCAATGTCTTGGACCATGGCATTTGCAGGAGTATGCACCTCATGTTGCCAATCTGAACAGTCATGGATATCCTCTGCTGTGCTATTTTCTTGATTTACTGCTGATTCCCTGGCACTCATAAGAAAAAGTAGAGAGAAAATCTAACAGTGAATGAGCTATGTGTCTCAGCTTGATTCCAACCCACATAGGGCTCTCTGAGCACTCACGAAACTTATTGACTCCAATAAAAACAAACAGTTGTAAAACCAGAGCTGAAATCCCTGAGGGAGAAAGGTTAATGGCACCAGAAAAGCCTGTTCTTCAGGGCCAGCACGCCTGTGCTGCTGGATGCAGAAGAGCCAGGAGGATGCACGGCAGCAGAAGAGCCAGGAGGATGCACGGCAGCTGCAGGACGCTTCCCTAGGAACAGCTGCAGTCCTTAAAAGAGGTGCTATCTCTAAGTCCTTCTAAGCCACAGCTCCTGATACACCAGCTGCTTTTGAAAAAGTAGCTTTAAGTTATCCCTGTCCTCTTTTTACAGGTGTAAGAGGAAATAATACTGATTATTATGTTTTGTAATGTGAGAGGGTGCAGAAATCCCTGAGATCAAGTTAAAAATGTACATTAAAAACGGCCCAAGGACCAGACTGTGACACTAAAAACAATGGGAAACTAGTCATGTTCACTGATTTCTTGTGCCAACTACTGCAAGTCACTCTGTGTCAGTATAAAAAAAACCCCCAACCAACTACAACAACAATAAAAACAACAACAACAACAACAACAATAGGAAGAGAAAAACGAAAGAAACCAACTATGGGTTTCATGTTGGAATGTGCTTTTGGCACTCCAACTGTGTAACCTACCCCCACTTCCTTGCCCATTTGCATCACAACTCCTCCATAGAACACTGCCTTCTTCCTTCCCAGCAGTGCTGCAGGGACAACTCAGTCACTGCGAAACACTAAATGCATGGTGGTCGGATACACGGAAGTATGAAAGATGCATGCAGTGGTTGTCATTATTCCTTTCTACACACTGCTACTACACTGGCTCAAAAGACTGATCGCTGACACTTCAGAACTCTACAAATATGAAACACCTGCTACAGCTAACAGTACCTGCTTCAACACACAGGCTTTCTCCCAGTTACATTCCTGTACTCTAGTGGCAGTATTATCTGGGCTCAACAATAGTTGTTGCTTCTCCCTGTATGTTCAGACCTGATTTAGTTGTGAGGAACATTTACATATTTGCTGTATCCATTTGAGGTTTTGTTGTTTAGTTGAGTCTACTCTTGATATAAGTTACTGATTTTAAGTTACTCATGGCTTTCCAAAAATCCTGTCATAGCTTTTAGTAATAATAGTCACTATTGGTATTCAAAACTCAAACTACACTGACTAATGTAACCAAGTTTTTCTAAGCCTTTGTAGTTTGCCTTGTAATTGCTTGCTAAGGCCGTAAGGGTCTTCTCATTGCTGATCATAAGGTGTGGGATTTGGCCATTATTTTAACCTGTGTCAAGGAATATATTCCCTTAAATCCTTTGGACAGTCTCATCCTCCTCTAGTGTTAGCAATGCCTTGCAACAGAAATTTCCAAATCCTTCTCTACACGGCAGAGTATTGTACTTTCACCTGCGCAAGATAAGAGAAGTTGGCCTTAGCCAATTAAATTAATTGATCACAAAGGTTTTAAGACAAAATACCAAAAGTTTGAAACTTTGAAACAAAACTAATGACATTTTACAAACCATTTTTTAGCAGTCAGCAAGGATTTGATGAGAACAAAATTGCATCCAATTAATCCCATTTCCTTTATGGGAGGTTATAATGACGTTAAAGGCTTGTGAATAAACAATAGAAGCCATAAATCTTGTCTTTCATTATGTTTTTGATATTGGCTGATGTGATCTTGTTATAAATAAACTAGGCAAACCAAGACTGGATGAAATACATTTGTGTGGGAGCAAAACTGGAGAACCGTACCAGAAAAGTGCTCGGCCATTTACTACAAAAAACCAGTTGTGAATTAAGTCCTTATCTTTGTCCAAGTCAATATTTCCAGTAACTACGATATTGAACTAGGAAGTAACCCAGTTGAATTTTAGGTACTGAGGTAAAAGTACAGTCAGTGCCAGTGGTGAAAACCAGGTGAAACTGGACATTTTCATGACGAATGGATATTTTTTCTTTTTAAAGAGAGTGTTGTTCAAGAAGAGAGCAATGTCACCCAGTGCTTAGACAGTCAAATTCTTGGGTAGTACTTCTGTAGAAAACTATCTGGAGGTTATAATGGATATGAAGCTAGGAGGAGTTAATCTGCTGCTGTTGCTAGAAAAGCTAACACTCTACCAGATTATACAAACAGAGGCATTAACATACAGGGCTCATGTAGAACTCATTCCACTCCTGTCAGCATTTCCAAAACCTCAGATGAACAGCTGTATCTGGTTTTGGGCAAGACACTTCCTGCAAGATGAGGAGAAGCTGGAGGGTGTCCAGGAGAGAGCAGTGAGAGTAGCCAGAGGTCCAGAAAATGTGCTCAGTGAGGAAAGACTGCATGAAATAGGACTGTGTAATTTAACATGAGGGGAACACAACAAAAAAGGCAGCTGTAAAGGGGCAGAGGAAAAATTTTGTTTCCTCATCCATGAGAGTCAGGGCAGGATGCAAAGAGCCTAAATCAGGGTAGGGAGGGTTAGGTTTAATGTTTGAAAGTGGTTTCCTAACAGCTTGGCCTCTGCTGCAGGACATCTTGGAAAGAAAAATTGTACAAATTTTCCAAGCTGTGAAAAACCTCACAACCATGCAGGTAGTTCATACTGCTGAAGAAGGCTGGAGGTCTTGGAGACCTTTCCAGGCAAGCATGGCCAAGCGGGAGACATGTAAATCTGCTTGGAGGGTGGTGGTGGTGGTGGTGTTCCTCTGGACCTGGTGGAAATGTCCTGCCCCACAAAAGGTGCTGCCTTTGAGCCCCACTCCCCCTTGCTTCTCACTCTTTGTTGTCTCAAATCAGGTCTTGCAGGCTGGCTGCAATAGCAATCTCCCAACACCTAAATCAGGAACGCAACACCATGTTAATAAACCAAAGACTTCAGTGCTTTACACGTCCAGTATTTTTATCCTTTCCTTTCTCTTTCTGTATCCTACTTAAAACATTTAATGTATGTTTAAGGGCACTGGTTTCCATGGGTATAAGCAGACCAATACATAAGACTCTGAACTTTGACTGTCTTCTTGTCACACTCTGATGAGGCTGTGCTAAAACTACTGGTTTCATGGCTGCTTGTAATCTAATAACCAGCAGAAGCAGCAATTGCAGGTTTTAGCCCCTGGCCTAATGACCCAACTCTTTAATTGAATATATGATGCACCTACCACAGGAAATGTGAGGAGGAAGACAAACAGTGAGTGAAACACAAGTTTCAGTTCATCCAGTTTCTATTATTTCTGCCACCTACAGTATTTATGTTGTTTCAAAAATGATTTTAAATTTTCACTTTATCTCAGTGCCTTAAGGAAACAATTAATGAAAAACAAGGAGATTGGTTTCTTTTAAGACACCTACTCAGATAATAAGCCAGTTTTCCCCCTCAAATCATCCATCCCACTGATGTGGTGCCAAGAAGAGCACGCAGTTCCTCACCTTCACCCTTCAGCCAAGACCACCAAGTGCTGTTTCCAAGAGAGATGAGCATGGACCCAGCTACAGCTCACGGTGCTGGCTTGAGCATGACAAGGTCACCTGCTCCAGGTGCCCTCTGGTCCACCCTGCTCCACCAGCTTACAGAGGTGCCTAGAGAAAGCCAGATTTTAATTTATTTCTAATTATTCCTGCCTCATGAGACAATACAGTAGCTTGCAACTGGGACATAGGCATGGGTTGTGTGTTTATGACCTCAGTGGATGGATCACTGGGTAGTTTTCTGCTGAGAGGCTGCTGAGGGGTCCCATGGACAACTTAGTTTCCCCACCAGCTGCCAAAACCCTGTAGTAGACCAACTTATAGACACTGAAGATCCAGACACATGAAATTTATTTATAAAAACAGTTGCTTCAGTTGAAGCTAGAGGTCTTATCTACTTGACTATTAGAAATAACCTTCACCTTTCTGAAATCTATCAGGTAGCACAGGCTGGACATAAACTGCTGGACAAGCTGCCTATTGCAGTATTCTCCTTGAGGAAGAGATATAGGAGCAGGTTTGTATCTGCAAACCTGCTCCTAACTCACACAACATGACACTTCACAGGCTAAGGATTGCTTTTCTGGGCTCAGAAAAACATCCAAGCTGCCTCAAGCTTTGTCGAGGCACACATAACCACCAGGATAATTATCTGTCCAAAAGCAAGTTTTGATTTCATGTTAGCGTTAGGTCACCCCTCAGAAGTGTGTCTGTAACACCTGTATTCTACCCATTAACTCTGGCACATCATCTGCTGAACATCATTACCATCAGGAGGATTATAGTACTTCATGTACATTTAAAAGGCAATAATTTATTTTGCATTGTACTGAATATGGAAGTGAAAAGCTGTTTCTGGGACTCACGCTTGCTTAATCCTAAAGACTTATACTATAGTAAGTTTATGGAGTCAGTCAGAACCAGTCAATAGATGTGAAATTGTAGATTCAAATGTACAATTGTACAATGAAATGAAACAAAAGATGTTCTTTATACTAGCAAAAAAATAAAAAGAAGTTCTTTTTTTTTGCAAACCTCCTCTAAGGAAAATTTGACATGAAGAATTACATGTGTTTTCTATATTATATGACAGCAGTTAATGTCAATTACTTAACTTTTCCCCGTTTGTGGATTTTGAAGTGCTTAGATTACTTTGTGCATTTTTCCTCATTTTTGAATGAACACAGCTGTTACTAAATTTCATTAAAGAAATTCTTTAATTTCATTTGCACACACTCTTTTTCAGAGGTGAAGCCAAGAATTTGGAAGGTTTACAGTGATGACTTTCATGCAGATAAGAGGACCACCATCAAACAGTGTCTCAGTGTTAAAACAGAATTTTAACTTCATGAGTTCAGTTACTCGTGCTATTGCAGATAAAAAGAAAGACCTAATGTAGCAGAAAAAATTCCTTCCTACCAGTCTGCTTTTGTACAGCTATCAAATCCTTCTGCATCTGGGCGCTCTAAGAGATGGGGAACTGAACTGATTAGGTCTCAGATCTGATTCAGTACCTGCACATTAACATCAAACTAAACTTACTGGCTTCTGCTGCAATGTGAATGAATTGTTAAAAAAAGCAATGTGTAATTATGAGAGGAATTCTCTAAATTCTCATATGGTTCATCTTCATGAATGCTCCAATAGCCTGAAGGTATTTTATCCCAACAGTCTGGAATACAAAATAAGTTTGTAAGAGAAACATTCCATCCTGTATTTCCTTTGCAATAGACAGCAGTAACTATATTGGGGTTTAGTACAATTCTTTGAGTTAAATCCGAACTGACAAGACCTGAAAGAATGTCTGACTGGTTTCCTTCACCTGCAGCTTAGATCACTTCATACACTGTTGTAGCCAACAGCTGTTTAGAATACCTCAGCTTCAAGTTTTCCCAGCAGTTACACCCAAGTCACAGCAAAGGACAAAATGAGTATTATTTTCATTTCCGCAGCTAATAGATTATTTGCCTTGTTTTGTTCAATGCCAGTGTGTTTACAGAGAATAGTGTAAAGACTGAAAGAGTTTGCAAGAGAGAAATTTGAGGCAGAAAGTGAGCAAGGTATGGAGGAAGTAGATCTGTCTTGAATTTCTAACAGACTTTTCTTTAACTTCGGCATGCTGCTCATCATAGGAATATAATTAGCCTGGTGTTTAAAGCTATCTCAGACTAAATGTGCAATTGTTCAGCAAGATGGCAAAGGCAAAGGTTAATTATAACTAGTGTAATTTATTGCAGAATAGGTTCTTGTTCCCGAGTTGTGTTTGTGGGAGTGCTTTTATACTAAGGCCACTGCCAAATTCGAACCTCTGCTGCAAATCATTTTGAGTCTGCTGAGAAATCATGAAGAAATGGAAAGAGGAAAATTCATCCAGTCCTGCAATGGTCTGTCTCTCAAAACTTGCCTCTAGGGAGCTTCTGAAGCAAGGCCATAACATACAGCATGTGTGACAGTTTATCAGATTGTGTCATTCACAGGGCCTGGCCTGCATACTTCAAAAAGCAATAATTTTCCCAGAAGGTGATTTGCACCAAAGTAATTATTTTTAGTTTTTAACTGAGTGTCTGTGCTACACATTGCCTTCATATTTATGCTCATTCACATCTCCCCTACACCACTGTTAGCAATGACAATTTTAAGAGGATGGGGGAAGCCACCTCCAGCAGAGAAGCGCATATCTGATGATACTGTTCCACTAGATTGAAGATACACATTTATAGTCTGCCAGGGACATAATCTGGAGTTAATGTAGCAACCTGGGCTTTTGCCCACGAACTTTAGGCAGTTTATTGACTGCCTTTCCAGCCTGAGTTCAGAGAAAGGCAAAGGCTGCTTTAAACTTCTACCATAGGTAAACATAAATTGAAATCATTAGGACAGCCTCAGAACTGCAGCACTGTAATTCGGCTGCGCTGTGGTGATGTAGGAGAGCAGTTAGTGTGCAAGCACAGAGTACCTTTCCAAAGCCATAAAATGAACCAAAGACGGTTTTTTGGTTTTGGTTCCCCCCCGCCCAGAACACTCAAAAATTCAAGTGGGACTTTTCTAATAATTATCCCTCTGTTTTCAATGAAAATCTCAGCATCTCTTAAACTAAAATTTCAAATAATTTGGAGACATTTTGTCAAAACCTTAGAACACCACAGTATCCATACACTGCTGTGTGAACTGTTTCTCCTCCACCCAGAAATCTAAGTCAATGATGAACAAAACCTGAGACAAACCCTAACCTTAAAAGGGAAAACATAAAAGAAATACCAATACATACCCTAGAACTTTTTATTCCTTATTTTATTTTGTTCTTTTTCTGTACAGCAGGACCATTGCTCTTTGAATCACACACTTCGCTTGCAATTTAATTAATTATAATTAACTGGGGTGTTACTGCGCTCTTCTACACAATGTACAAATGCGTGGGACAGAAAGCAGCCAGCAAAGAACAAATCCAGTGGTCAGGTAAGGCAAGAATAAAAGTGCAGAGGAAAGGAGAGGTTTGTCTTCCATCCAATGTGCTAATGGGAGAGTAGGCAGAGCGCTGTTCTCTTGCCTTTGCTGGGACTATTCGTGTGCATAAATGCATACATGCGTTCATGTTTTGACAGTCTGAGATTTTTAAAAGGAGATCAAAGAAGCTGTGGGAGGGAGTGGAGAGGAGGTTTGAAATTCTCATATTCATTCAAGTGTGTTGCTGCCTCTGAGCTCATTCTGGCTCAGTGCTGTGGATCAATCACTTCGTCGTGTGGGCAGGTTGGAGTGGGACACACACACACACACACACACACACACACATGCACTTGTGCACACACACATGCACACACTCACAGGGCTCTGTAGGGGCCAAATTAACATTATACAGTGACACAGTAGAGACATATCACACAGGAAAAATGTGCTGAATAGCAAGACAAAAAGCAGCCCTTCTTATCTGCCCAGGTTGAGGAGAACTGGCTGTGACTGAAGAGCAGTGGTGTCCATAGTGGAGGAAGATAGGAGTGGAGCAATTCCTGTCTTTCTTTTTGTTCCCATTCTTCTTCCCTTTCTCTATGTTCCTATTCTTCTAGGCATTGTGATAATTCTTGACACCTCCCTGTTTTCTCCTGTGTTTTTACCACATATGGTATTTTTACATCTGGTATATGTATTTCCTATTCTTTGTCGTGTCTGCTGACCAGTCGTGATTCGTGCTTCCAGTCTCAGCCTCCTGTTACTCCCTTGTGCCTATATCTTCACAGCCTCCACCATAATTTTCTGCCACCTTTTGAGGACCTCTTCCACAGAGTAGGATGATCCCAAAGTTGTGTTATCAGACCCTGCTGCATTCACTTCGAGCCCCAAAATTTGTGCAGTGTATAAATATTTGGGAGATTTTAAAGACAATTCTAGACTACCTATTTCCTAAATGTAAATATGGATGTGCAGCAGGTACAGGGACATGTAATACTGCCTTTCACTGTCTTCAGCAGGGTTTCTATTGTGACAGGAAGCATGCCTCCATCATATCACTAGTCTTTAGCCAGATCTCCATGACAAGTAGGACACAACCTTCTTATGCAATAATAAATTCTGTAAAACACAGAAAAACCCCCTCTGCCTGACCTTCAAACACTTTCCAAGAAATAGTTTAAGCATTTTCCAAACAAGGCAGCAGTTATGTAGGAAGTTGTCCAGCTTGGCAAGCATGTGAGAAAGAGATGCCAAAAGTCCAATCTCATTTGCCAGCCTCAAGAGTATAGTGTCTATCTGCAAGTTTCTACTTGGTAAATCAGACACAAGTATTAGCTCCTCCTCTACCAGTATCCATTAACATATTCTGAAATGAAAGCTAAGCAAAAGTCAGAGGTTTTGAATAATAGAGTTGGAAGAATTGCTCCAGCTTTTCGTCTCACTTCTAGCATGTTTGCCTAGCCACAGAGCTCGTTTTTTCCTAGATTTTTTCAAATCTTCTTGAGTTATGATGGGAAAATAAAAGTAGGTGACTGCAAAAATATGTAATTTGAGGACTAACAACCATCCTTGCTCTCTTGATGCTCCAAAACAAGTATGCATGGCTTATTTCAAGTTTTATTTGTTTTCAGGTTCTCCTACCTACAGAGTCATGCAATGTGATTTAGAGGTGGCTGCATTCCAAGCACTCTGCTAGTAAAGGACCCCAATACTTCAGGGCATTCTGGTTGATAGTAGTTTTTCCAAATCAAAAATACCAGAGACTGTTATGTAAGTATATATATTTAAAAATAGGAGAGCAAGTTTTGGTATCAGAAAGACTTTTCTCCCCATTTCTCAAAGCAAACTAATCATAATACATTTAAGATGACCAGAAATGGTCAAAAGCACATGAAGCTTTTCTGTTTAACGCCTCATTTGAAAATTAGGTATGTTTCCACGTGAAGTTCTCAATCAGTCCTTGAAAAACTCTCTTGAACATGAGACAGCTATTGGTTGCTTGTTATGGAGCAATTTGATTGTACTACAAACCTGCTGCACAACTGACACATTTTTGAATTTGACAAAATATCAAACCAAAGAGATCAGGGGCTGAGTTCTGTAATGCCTCAAGTGTCCTGGTCACAGTCCAGTGAAGCACTGGCTCACCTCTTCCATCTAAAATAACCATTTCCACTGCAGACTGTTCACTTGCAGAAAGTCAGGTGGTACAGCTCTGCTGCTGTAGTGTTTGCCAGATAAAGGTCCCATCTACGGAAAAACTGGCTTCAGGTAGCTTTCCCTGTAAACAGACCTTAGGTCAAAGAGAAAATAAAAGGGGGGAAAGTAATGTCGCTACCTGAAGCTTTGTTATCTACCTAAATAACTACTAATCCAAACGGTGCATCTAGGTCTACCACATTTTCAAGGTCTTTGCATATGTGATTTTTCATGCTTGGAAGGTATGTCTAGGGCCAATAGTGGATTTTGTTCTTCTGTGGGGGAGATCAGACTATCTGGTTGGAGCACAAGCTACAGACACCCAGAACACCTGGGCAAATATCTTGCATGCACATTATACAGCTCCTAGCAGACAAACTGTGATGTTGTAAGTGAGAGAAGACAATAAAACTACAAGCATTTTCTGTAGAGTGCTCACTGCTGCAACTTGTTTTACCTACTTCTGCTCCAACAGCTCAAGGTCAACAAAACCAAACTCCACAAAATTGTATTAAACACACAGAAAGTAAAAACTATCAGAAATATCATCACTAGAAACAGTCACTTTATTTAATGTGTACAGGACAGACAATGTAAGAAGCAACATCTTACTCTGCCACACAGCCCACACTTGGTGTTGAGGAGGAAGGGCAGAAAATAAAGTTAATGTACAATGAATTTTCCAGTCAGTACAGGCAGCCTAATAAACAACACACAAAATAGGAACAGACTTGAATCTCACCCATCCTGCTGAGTCCACTTTTACTGAATGTTTTACTAGTTCAAAGGGCTGCTGTATAAACTTTTTGTGTTCTGGTTTAAGCCAGACATAAATCAGAAGTGTTAAGCTAGAGCAATTATGACACTTACTGGCCATATGTTAAGATAATCTGTTACTTAACCTCAAATTTTAACCAGTTGAATAGCATTCTCTACTATTATTAAAATATATTTTTTACCATTGCAGAAAGTCAGATGTTTATACACCAATGGAGATGAGAAGGTGGTGAAATTTATGTGTAGCGTTAGTCACTCATTCTGTTTTTTAATGTGTTTATTTAAACAGACAATTTCTGTTGGTATTGTAACAATTGTATGGAGTTTATAAAGGCAAACACACACTATTACAGCTACAAGAAACTTCTGCTGGTAGACAATTTAAAATGCTTCAGGTTGTTTCCATAGCTGAGGGCCACATTCTTACTTGTGATACACAAGCATGAATAAGGCTGAAAGGACCTCCCTCTGCAGGAAAATAGGGCTTCTGAGAGACACTATTCAAAAGTCTCAAAATCTGCCTGAAGTCCTATTTAGGACAAATACTCTGCTGGTGAAAAATACAGAAGATCAACTAAAATAAAGAAAGAAAATATTTCAAGGTCAGTTCTGTATCAGTTGAGTTGTACTGAAATAGAATTTATTATATTTGTTCTTAAGTTTTTGGAAAAAACCAGAATGCTGTACCTGTTTGCAGGTAAACAAAAAAAACCCCTGCTTTTCATGTCAATACAATATTGCAAAATGTTAAGTGTTATCTGAGTAATATCTGGCTTAGAATGCACTAGAGGGTGAAGAGAATATTTCTGCTTACTAACAAGGTAATGTTTGAACAGATTATCCAGTAACTACTGCTGATAAACTTGGGCCAAATGTAGGCTGATTTATTTCTTATCTGATACTAGCACTAAGAAATAGCTCTAGTTTTAATGCTGAGGTATTGCTTAAGTTGGAACAAAACATTTGCCCTATTTTTGTGTTTTCTATAAATTAGTATTTTGCAATCTGATTTTTTTTCTTTTGTATTTGTAGCTACATATGTGCTTCTCTCTGAGAACAAAGAGGCCTCTAGGTTTTCAGCCTCTGTAAGGCACCTCCAAAACAGGCATTGTAAAGCCTTTAACAAACAAGGCAATTTAAGGGGCTGGGGTCACACTCCCTTCAAGTCAGTGGTGAGATCTTGAAGGGCAATCCACAAAGTTAATTTGTCTGGCAGGGACAGATCAAGAGCTGCACAAGGAGACACACTGCAGTGAGTTTAGACTGCCTAAATTGGTAGTGCAAGTGCTCAAACCTCTGAAAAAACCTATCACTTCCAAAGGCACCTGAAAATTCATTTGTTTCAGTTCCTTGATGGCTAAACCCATTCTCTTGCACTTTGCTTTAGCATCTTTTAACCTGTAGATAGACCTGGAAAGTACTCAGGTGCTGGGTCAATTAAAGGATAAGACATTGCTCCAGGTCATTAGATACAACTTTAGGACCTAAGGTCTCAGTTCCCAGCAAGAACCCTCTCACATCTACACAAAGACCTTAATTCCTTCCCTCCTCTGCCACAAGCTTATACTTCCATAGAAAGAGCAAGTAGAAAGTGAGGGTAGCCTAGTGATAGAAACAATTTAGCAGGGTTGAGGAGATTCTGGGATATCCCAGGACTGTTTGCACATTTTGTATTGGACAAGAGCAGCCCAAAGAGTAGCACAGATTTACCTGAGGAAGGTCAAGAAAGCAAGCTAGGTTTGAGAGCAGCACAGTCTCTGCAGCACAGTTGCAGCACTGTGGCACTGACTGGTACTGAGCACCTTCTTCTGAACAGAAAAAAATTATCCCAGAAAAACAGCTTTTTTGCAACCAGAGTAAGTGTTTGTGACTTCTCTTGTGTAGTGCCACAGTAGAAGGGAGAGGACAGGAAGGGGCCAATGATGAAAATCTTTGTTTTTCAACTTATCCTCAGAACAGAAGATTTGCAATAGGGAGTGTGGAGCAATCAGCTTCTGGCAGCTTTACTACAGGAGCAGTGGTGGCACCTTCACTGTCCTGTTGCAGTGCCCAACATGTCCAACCTGTGCTGTCTGAGGACACTCCATGCAGGCAGTGTGGATAGGGCTGGCCCCATCTGCACCCACCTTCAAGATCTTCACTGTGCATTTAAACGGGATGTCCTCCCTCAACTGGCACCCAGGAACAGACAGCTGTGTGTAGCTGTCACTTGCTGAGCCAAGCAACAAGTTTTAGCTAAGCCAAAACGCCAAGCAAAAGAGACAAATGAACTTGAGCAGCAAGGCCTCAGGAGCAGAAGGCAGGGTCCTACACATGGAAGACTGTAAATCTCCTTCGTATACTGGTGAATTTCACTGTAATGGTGGAACTCAAAACCTCGTTCACCCATGTGAGATGTCCCAGAACTGTAAATAAAATACGAGGTTGGATCTGGAATCCCATGCCAGTAGGCTGCAATTCCTAATCTCATTAGCCCTTGGAGCAAGGCTCCTTAGCTCAAGATCAGACCAAGGATGACAGGGTTATGACCTTTCAGGGACATAATTACCTGACAGCATCTAAGGGCTTTTTGCAATGCTTTCTGCTCTGGCCGCCAGACATGTCCTAAGTCAAAAATGGCAGAGCAGATAGAAAAACCCTATAACAATCAGTGTCAGGAGGTCAGCCAAGTGTCACCAATTTAGTTTCCATGGAACAAGTAAAAAGGAGCTTCCACTGAAGATACAGAAGTAAACAATTTAGAATCAGGAGGAGAAATTTAATTACATGCTGAACCAAATAATAAACAGAGTACCTTCTAGCTTATTCTATCAGAAAAACAAGGAAAAGAGGTTAGATGGATAAAAAATAACTAAAAAATATCTAACATATTCTTCATAAATGAGATGTTATTTGCTGTTAAATTAACCAGAATTAGAGTTAATACAGAATAGATTTATGGTTCATGTCAGAATTCATGACTGCAAGGGTTGTGCTGGGAACAAATTTTTCCTCTTGGCATAAACTGTATAATTGGATTTGTGAAGGTCCTACATGTGTTCTTGAAGCTCATAATCTGATCAAAGTCGAAGCCACTGCTTAGCTTTGCAAGGTTTGTGCTTTTCTGTACCTATCTGTTTTCTACTAATTAGAACATTAAATTTGAGGGTGAAGACAAGGGAGAAATGTTGCAAGGTTGCACAAAGCAAATTTATCATATAATTTCTGCCTTTATCATAAAAATGGAGAATACATCACATTAAAGTACTATGAAGCAAGGGCAGAATATTTGACTTGGTAAGATGAAATAATTTTTTCACCATGTGTGAGTGGTTACACACTAGAACAGCCAATCAATCTCTGCACTAATTCTTTCTATGATTCAGAAAAGGCACTGAGTAATTCTTTTCTGCAGTGAGTAGATTAGAGGGAAGACTAACATGTACACTGTGGGTTCAAGACTTATGATCTGATAACTTGGTGGCTAAAATTTGCTTTGTTGTTATGAATTGCCTTGTTATTTGCCACCTTGACTTCCCTGTTAAATAAATCCTGACTTAGAACTGCCTTCAGTCAAAGACAAGTCTTTGGAGAGGGCTAAAAGGAAAAATCAAAGGTAAGCTTTGACTCAAGGAAGTATCTCCTACGTCTGTTACACATGAGAAACTATTTGAACACATTGCCATCATGCCACCTGCAGACCTGCAGGAGCAGTACAGATGGTTACTGTGTCTTTATGGAGATGGTGTCAACTTACAGTGGCGTGCTCGCATTCTTACTGGCATTGGCAGAAGCATTTCATTATGTACAGTACAGGCATTCCACTGCCTCTACCGAGGGAATTTAAGAAGAAATCTGATGCAGGAACAGCCAAGGGAAAAAGCCAAGTTACAGTGAGACAGCTCAAAGTGTTGCTCACATACAACATGCCAGAAAAGCTCTTTCACTCATTATCTATAGAACAGTCTCATTAAGAAGACCTAGAATGGTGGAGGAGAAAGTTTGTGGCTGGGACTGAAGTTCTCAACCGCTCCAATGCCCTTTCTGATTGCGAGTCCTGAGAGTAAGATATGTGAACAACTAGTTTTGGTATTTAATGTAATGTCTGCATTTTGCTATGCCTCAAACATTCATCATCAAACGTCTGGTTGCAAAGATGTTGATAGCTCTGAGGCCTGTGGGAAGCCAAGGACCATTCCAGAAAAAAAATCCTCCTCTAAAAAGGACTGAATGAGCCATGGTCTCAGCTATTGTATAGCACACTCTCGCCAACAAACTTTCCTCGGGAAAAGCAGTCTCCATTCCTTCTGGGCTGGCACAGGCCGAACTGGGCCTACAGACTCAGCTGTGTGAAAAGTGATCACAGGCTCCTTTTGCCTAGCAATAGAGAGCAGCTTTTGGAGCACAGAGAGAAAAAAGAGGTTCCCTCTCATCTGAACACTCACTGAAATGTCATAATCACAAGGGAAGACTGAATTTTCAGTCAGCTTAATTTTTTTCCTGGCTTTTTTCAATTTTTGCTCCAGAGGAGATGAACAGCAGGAAATGCTCTCACTGAAGAATCCCATGGCCTAGAAGTTTATTCAATCTTATGGTGATAGGATGACAAACCCATTCATGCAGAAAATAGCAAAAGGAGGTGCCATCACCCCCACCTCAGTTAGTCTATGTCCTGAGTAGATGTAGGAGGACTTCTGTCTGGATTTCTGTACCCTCAGTGAAAGAGACATGCTGAAGTGGGTGGCAATTATTATGTCTTGCAGTTCTAGTCCCCTGAAAAACATCAGTGTAGAAGGAGGGTTCTACATTAGGTGGATCTGATACTCACTGTCACCGTGTTGCAGAGCTACAGTCCACCTTGTGTTGCTTGTCCTCAAGTTCCCCAGGGCACAATTTCCTTGGAGATCAGCGCTCCAGCAGGAGCAACCTTGCTGTCTGCACACCTGCCTTCCTCCCCCAGGGCTCTAGTTCTATTGCTGCAATGGTGACCTCATTTTCTTCCTATCAGGAATTTTAGTGCCTATCTCCTTACCTCATCTAGTCCCTGGCTTTCTTATTCTATTGAATACAGCAAACTTCATCTGTAACCCATGAATAGTTTTAGTCTTTTGATTTCCCCTTTATCCATCCGTTCAATCCAGAACATTCCATCTCCTTTCAGCATTTTCCCCTTTACACCAGTTAATAAGTAAATGATCCTTTTAAAATTTATTTAAGACATCCACATAGGAACCTTTAAATTTAATTAAGAGAACCACCACCAGCTTGTATAATGATCTGCAGAAAATTCTGGAAGTAGTAAAAAGAGATAAATAACCATCTAAAGACAAGGTATAAAATAACAGGAATCAAAATGACCATAAATCCTGCCAGCATTTTCAGTTCTGCAGTTATCATAACATTACTGTATTAATGACAGTCAACCTGGCAGTGGGGACCTCGGAAGTGACACCAGGGTCATGCATATGTTTGTGTACACACCTGCACTGCATTGAATATGCCCATGGCCCAAGCAGAACTGTGAGAACACAGAGAACAGGAAAAATTTTGCCAACTTGAATCTACTCAAAGTCTGTATCACCAGCAGTGTCAGCGCTGAGGGCTTTGGCCTGGGTTGGCTACCCTTGCCCTGTGCAAGCTTCATGCACCCAAACCTGGCTGGTAATTCTTATCTCTTCCTGGCATCAACACACCTGGGCTTCTGCTATTTTGGTAGAGCTCCATATGCTGCAGTCACACCTGACTGCCGTGCAGACATTCTGTAGGCACCAAAGAGCCTTTGAACACCAGTCTTGTGTACTGCTGCCACCACACCTGAGCTCCATATGCTGCTTTCCAGTACCTTGTTATATCCTCATGCTCATGGCAAATGAATCCTTCCATTATGGTGAAAAAGCAATGTATGAAACTAGAAAAACAACCAGATGAAAGGTTGGGATGACACTACTATTTGAAAGCAGCAGTTAATTTGACTGTTGAAGAATAAGAATTTGATAGGTAAAGAGTGTATTAGAAGTATCACATCTTTGCCTTTCTCCCAAAAATTCCCTGCAGGTCTTCCCATCAAGAATGAAAGTTGCATAGTTAGCAATTAGCAAACCTATTTATGTTTTTCAATGCAGCAAGTTTTTTCTGGGGTGGTTTTTTTTTGTTTGGATTGGTTTTTTTTGTTTTGGGTTTTTTTTTTCAGATGAAGAATAATATATTTCTGCGGTTTGCAACTCTTCTTTGGCATAGCTATGGGAACCCAAGCAATTTCAAAGGTCTTTACTATGGGCTACAAGGCTCACTATGCAAAGTTCAAGCCTATGTATGTTCACATCAAAGTGCTTTACAAAGAAATACACACAAACAAAGTCTCATTTATGCTACCTTTAAATGTGAGGACAGGAGTGAAAACTAAGCATTTGGTAAAAATGGAGCCACATTTGAACTGTATAAAAGAGATAAAATAGTATTCTGTTCTGAGGATATGAACACAAATACACAGAGAGCCCTTACCAAACCTTTACAAAATACCAAAACTTGCTGTTCTCCTTACAAAACTGCATGGGGAAAAAAACCAGGATTTTGTGACTTCCTGCCCTTTCTTGGGCAGTGTTTTAACGGTCTGAAAGACCAACCTTCACTGACAGTAAAGAGAAAACAAAATAGTCATGTGTTATTTTCTGTTAAGCCAGTTAGGCCCATTCAGTATGTAAGTGGACTCAAATCACCAACAGTCAAAATCAGAGGTAAGAAAGTTACTCAATGAATGTTAGCGCTTTTTAAAGGCATTAGTTGCATCAAGATGAGCCAAGTGTTTTCTAAACTACAATGAGGGCCTCTTCACATTGGAGGAGTTCAACCTAGAAAACAGCAAACACTTAGGATAGGAAGAAACATTATAAAGTATATATCAACGTAATTAATGCTGTTTGTCAGAGTCACAATCAAATGCAAAAAGACCCCAAACCTCTCAAAAGAATGGACACGTAAATAAATGAAAGGTAGAGAAAGAAGAGTAAGGTTTTTAGTGGTCCTTACCACATTTCAGGGAAAATGCATAAAAGATTTCACTATCTTAGCATGTAATTGAGTAGGCAAGTAAATTGATTATTACCTGGAAAAGGGTCAGGTAAAAAACAAGGGAATTGATGAGAAGAAGAGAGAGAAGTAGAAAATTGTTTGAAGAGCATGTGTTTACCATCCCTGAATGATTCAGAATAACCATTTCACATGCTATCTGTTTAATTAATGATCCAGTCTATTAAAGCTATTGCAGTAAATTGGACTCTGTTTTAGTGAAAAATTGCTCTCATCATGAAAATGTTCTTTTTTTCCTTTCAAGTTGCAATCTCTCCTGGTACAACTTGTACTCATTGTCCCTTGTCTTATCCTTATGAAGAGACAAGCTCTGTCCTCTTTGTAGCTAGCCTTTAAATATTGGAAAACTGTGGTGACACAGCCCCTAAGTCTTCTCTTCTCTAGGGTGAAAAGACTGAACTCCTTCAGTTGTTCCTCCTAGTGCGGGTTCTCTGTCCCTTTCACAGTCTGGGAGCTTTTTGCAATTATCTGCGTAAAGCTGTTGTTGAAGTAACTTGAGGCAAGTACACCTTCATGTGTATGATGAGTGAATCTTTAAGACTTAGTGAAAACTTAACCAAGACATTAGCATGTTATGTAAATGTCATTGTCCAGCTGTGCTCTGCACTAGTGCAGCCACCTTAGATATTGTGTGCAGTTTGGGGCACCACAATATAAGAAACATATTAAACTATTAGAGAGAGTCCAAAGGAGGGCAGTGAAAATGGTGAAGGGCCTTGAGGGGAAGCAGTGTGAGGAGCAGCTGAGGGCACTTTGTCTGTTCAGCCCGGAGAAGAGGACATTGAGAGGCGACCTCATTGGGCTATGCAACTTCCTCATGAGGGGGAGAGGAGGGGAAGACACTGATCTCTTCTCTGGGGTGGCCAGTGAGGGAATGGCCTGAATTTGTGTCAGGGAAGGTTTAGCTTGGATATCAGGAAAAAGTTCTTCACCCAGAAGGTGTTTGGGCACTGGAACAGGCTCCCCAGGGCAGCGATCACAGCACCAAGCCTGGCAGAGCTCTAGAACCTTTCGGACAATGCTCTCATGGTGTGACTCTTGGGAATGGTGCTTTGCAGGGCTGAGAGTTGGACCCAGTGATCCTCGTGGATCCCTTCCAGCTCAGCTTACCCTGTGATTCTGTGCTTCTGTAATTTGCATCCACAGTAATAAGAAATTCTTTATTATATTTACAGTGTATCCATAGATACCCTGTGTATACAGATACAGTGATTTGTGCAAGTCAACAACCGTTATTTGTAAACTCCAAAGCTGATAAGGTGTTTTATTTTAATCCCAGCCAGCAACTAAATACTGCACAGCTGCTGGCTCACTCTCACCCCTGGTGAGACTGGGAGGAGAATCACAAAAAAACACATGGCCTGGGATAAGAACAGATTAACAGCTGAAATAAAGTAAATCAATAGTAATATAATAGTAATGAGAGGTGAGAAAGAGAACTAAAACCCAAGGGAGACAAGTGATGCACAATAGAGTTGCTCACCACACACTGACTGATACCCAGGCTGTCCACAGGCAGCAATTGTTCCCTGCCAGCCAGCTCCCCCAGGCCACACTGAGTTACCTGTCCCAATGCTCCCTCCCAGCTTCTTGCCACAGGTCCCCATTGGCAGAGCATGAGGCACTGCAAAGTCTTCGATTTAAGATAAGCACTGCTCAGCAACAACCAAAACATCAGTGTGTTATCAGTATTATTCCCACACTGAATCCAAAATACAGCACTAACAGCTGCTGGGAAGAAAACTCACTCTATTCCAGCTGAAACTAGGACAGCAGGCACCCCATACTCCATATAATTTCTATAATACCAGGTCCCACTTCCCAAACCCCCATCATTTTCCTCTCTTTTGGTACATACACACACATATAATATTCCCGTAAATTATGGACCATCCCTATAAAAGCCCATTGAGATCACTGAGTGCGTGACCTTGGGCTCCATCTGTCAGAACCGTTTTTCAGGCAGGAAAGAAGGTGTGTGGTGTTGGACTGTTGCATCTGGAAACCAGTTCTGAATCCATCACCTCTGTGTTCATGGTTCCATCGAAGTTCATTCTTCATTAACGTGTGATCAAAAGGGAGTCGGGGTCAGAACCCCAAATCCAGCAAGTGAAAGCAAACTGTGACCTGCACTCTGCTTTCGAAATGATCGACAAAAACACATCAGTGATACCCACTGTATCCACCACTGGGGTGCCTCTGACTCCAGCTCATGTTGAAGTTCCAGCAAGTCCGTACAGCAGCACTCAGTGATGGTGTGACTTCATTCAGGCAATAGCCTATTGCTAGTCTCCATTCTTCCTCAGACTTTCTCACTGATAAAGGGATGAACAGGTTCTGCTGATCACTCCTTGGCTCCCCAGGCGATAAATCACCTAAGAGATGGGTATCAGGGAGTCTTCCACATCAGTTGTGGAAGTGATTGGCAGCTGTTGCTCTTTGGCCTTCAGCAACTTCACAAGAGAAGGGTCCTCTGAGAGACCAGGCAAAGTAGAAAGCTGCTTAATTTCCTCTGTCTCCAAGGCACAGCTGAAAGCCCCCTGCCTTTGGGTCTTTTAAATAAATACCTTCTCCACAAGGGTAACTTGTTATCTTCTGACCCGCCACATGACGTGAAAGGTGGTACGGCAGAGCATGTACACTTCTGAGAAAACTGCATTTTTTTGGTAAAAAGTGGAAAGTCTTCTAGAATTAAGCTGGAGGACAGGAATGGATGTCCTGAATAAACAAAAATAATTACATTTTAAAAGTCCCAAATATTGAATTCTAGACAATCTTCGTGTGAAGTAATAACACAAATTTCAAAAGGGGAAAGTAGTCACTGATTAGGGAAGAATGTGGTTTTAGAGTGATTCATAAGGAAAATTCATAGGTCAATGATGCAGTGCCAGTGTTAAAACAGAAATACCTAGTAGAAACATTAGTTTAAGAATGCAAACCCATACTCTGCACTAATTTCAGGGAATTAAAATACAGCGGGAGAGGTTTTACTCTGAACTGAGCACTCACTTCTTGAAGGTCTCACATCATCTTTACTCTCCAATTTTTAGCCTTCCACAAGTTTTCGACTGCCTTTTATTATTGTTTCAATTTATAATGATAACTGCAAATCAGTCTCCCCACATTCCCCTTGCACATGACTCTTGGGCTCTTTCCCCAGAGGTGGTACTGCTGCCTCCTCCACTAAGGCACTGCCGGGTACATTTGCGTGCATGGCCAAGATACCTGGGAGATCCTGCATCAATGGTAGCAATTCCTCCATCTCTAAACAAGGGCTGACAACATGAAGAAATGTACAGAACTTCATGGCAAGTTTTACACTGTAGGGAGTAAAAGCTCCAAGCTGCACTAGCCCTTGGAACAGACAAAGCGGCATGCCATAAAGAAGTTGAGAGGATCATTAACATCCTCAGTGAAGAATGCCTAGTCTCGAGTTATGAAGGATGCACTAGTTTAGTATTACTCAGACTGGTGTCAATATTGTCCAAGGTGATGGATTACACAACTCTCAGTGACCACAGCAAGGGCTCCTGTCACAACAGAATTATTTAATTTTCAGAGTAAAAGCTACATGAATAGTCAGGGTTAAACCAGGATGTCCTATTTAACATCAAGCATAATGCTACTGTTGTCATTATCTTGGGCAGGAGGGAAAAAAAGTAGACCAAAAATTCCCCAGGAATTTATTGAAATGGCTGCAGTATGACTGAGCAGGAAGATTTTAACAGAGAGCAGTGAAACCCACCAAGCATCTTTTTCTTTCTGTACTTACTCAAAACCAAACAAAATCATTGAGAAGTAATGAAATACCATTTACCCTATGCCAGCACAAACAACTCCTCCGTGTTAGGCAAAGAAAACACCATCTGTCCTCTTTTCTCTTCAAGTTATAGAATAAAGAACTGACTAAAACATTTTGGGGCATAATTTCAAGGGGAACTTTACCATGGTCAATGAGTAACCAATGCCACAGAACAAACACCTCTAGTTCTGGCAAGGGTCTCTGAGCAGCTCCATGCTTAACAGAATTGGTCAACGAGCAAACCCTACTCTCTGTAAACCAGCAATCAAAGTCTACCAAGATCTAATACTCACAGATGTTGGCCTGGTTTCACCTAATGTACAAATGTTAAGACACCTGAAACACGTGGCAAGGTATGTGATCTATTTATCTAGCAGATGTAACCTAAATAAATGCCTTTTTTTTTTTTTTTTTTTCCCCAAGAGATAGAAGCATTAGTCCATGCAGAAGCACTGGCATATTTTATGTAGGTCTGACTGAGAGGACACAGAACTGCAAAAGACTAAGAGAAAGGCAAAGAACATGGCCCAAGTGTCTATAATTCCTTCTGCACAACGAATATTTATGTGAAGGCTCTTCAGTGAAGACTCCTAAGTGAGGAGTCTTCAGTCTGAAAAAAGAGAGACAACTGAATGAGGTACATAACAGATGTCAATAAAGCCCAAGTAGACAGAGAGATTGAATAGGGATTAACTGTTCACTGTGTTCCAGCACCAGAGCTGGGGAGGGCACCACATAAAAGTAACAGAAGGCAGATAGAAAACAAGCAAAAGGAGGCGGTTTTCCTTGCAGCATATGGCAAATTTTTGGATAGTATTATTTTACAGAGGTTTGAAAAGTGAGTAGGCAAATTCATAGGAGAAAAATCCATAACCAGACATTAGTTTATTCAAATTCTATAAAAATAACTATCTGCAAATCAAAAGGCAAGAGAGTGTATGTGAGAAAATTAATTCGTGATTAACTTGTTATATTCTTCTACAGGTAGCTGCCCTCAGCCACTGCAAGAGACATTCTAGTGTTCTTTGCAGTGTATTATGAAACTCTGAAAATCATTATGGATGTCTTAAATACTATTATAAAGGTTTTACAGAAGTAGAGTATACTGCTTTAGTGATTTAAGGAACATTATGCCATAAATGACACATTTTCCTTGTGGCATGGGTTACCTATTTCTTTTTCCTTTCTCCTAAAGATAATAGGAATTTAAGCAGGAGGTGAAATAACATTCTATATTTGCAGTCTCCTGTTCTGGTTGCTTAGAATATCTCAAAAAGAATGCAAACATTATTCTTAAACTTAAACATGTTTCTATACATGTGATTAGATCTAAGGAAAAGAACCATACAGATATTGCATTTTTTTCATGACTTCCAGTGTTGAGTTTAAATCAGTCTCTCAAATATTCTGGGTCTTGTCCCACAGTAACTTCTACTTCCTGATAAAAGACCCCACCAAAACATAGAAATTTGGAAGTATTGTGGGAGATCAGTGAATAAGAAATGGTCATTTTTCTTTTACTAAGCAGCACCAGGGAAAAAAACAATTAACAAAACCATAATCAACCTAAAGCCAAAGGAAAAAACGCCAGCACAAATGACAGAAATAAAACAAGCATAAAAGAAATAATTGAAGAAAATAGTAACGGCAGTATAGAAAAAAAAAAGATAATTAAAAAATCACTTATCAACTCCCCACATTTCCCGTTAAAATGAATGCATAAAATTTCATCTACTGGCCTGAGTGAAGTGTGAATTTCATTATTAAAAGGCTAAATAATGTGGGATACTGAACTCAATTTGCTGAGTGCCTTTAAATGCTAAGCCCCTTTCCATTTCTCTGTAACTAACTTAAACTGCCATCTGCCATGTTGCCAGACACTTTCTGCAGAAATCAAGAGCTTCAAAAATTTCTCTACTTTGACATGGCTTGAGCTGTCTCTAAATGACACCAAAAAAACCCCAATCCAGAGATGGTCAAGAACTCAGACAGATGCGCGCAGGGCACGGAAGCGCACAACACGTGCACAGGTGATCACAGCCTGCTGCACGGTGGGCACAGGCACACAGAGCACGTGCATAAACACAGCACAAACAGCATCATCCTGCTCCCTCCTCTGGCGGAGCAGGACAGTGAGGATGAGAATCCAGCAGATGTCCCTGGATCCCAGCTTCCCCAGATGCCGGCACTGGACATAAGGGCCCCCGAGGTTACAGCCCTACTCCAGCTGCTGGTACAGAACCTCTCAGACACAGAGACAACACTGAGCCAACCACTTTGTGGTCTCACACTCACACAGACACAGCACCTGCCTTTGCCCTGAGACCCCCAGACCCTGCCATCTCTCCAGCAGCTGGGACTGCCCTGGGCCCCCAAGAGAGAGCTCCTCCCTAAACCCAGGGAAAAAAAAGAGTTAGAAATTAATAAAAGAAGATAGGTCAGACTCTGCTAATTGGGCACATGGCAAAGGCAGACAAGCGTAATTACTTAAAAACAACCAGCCCATTCTGTCATCCTATTCCTCTGTTTTACTCCACTTTTTCCTCCCCAAATCATCTAAATCCTTCTCCTTTCTCTTCTTTGGTTTCTTCCCTAAACAGCCCATAATAAATCCTCTGCAATCCTAAAATGTTCTTCCCCTAACATATCCTATGTGTCTAGGCAGAAACCCCCTCAGTTCAAAAGGTGCTTCAGCCTTACATTTTTATTATAATTGGGTGTAACACCTGGGCCATGGGGCAGTGGGTACCCTGGGAGAGTCCTGGGAAGAGCCTGGACAGGGCACAGTTCCCACTTGCCTTTGGGCTCCTGTGCCCCTCTGGCTGTGTTGAAGTGGGCTCTGACGGGCTGGTGGCTCCTGTGGTAGCCTGAGAGCAGCCAGGGCAGGGTGTTCCCAGGCTCTTCCATCTGCCACTGGATCTCCCTGCTCCACTGTGGCTATGAGCAAGGGAGCATTTAACATCACAGACATGGCCATGGAATCCACAGGTCCCTTTGAGTTCCTTTGTGTCTGGGACCAGTCCCAGGTTCTCAAAATACAACAGAGGTTAGGTAACCAAAGCTGTCCTGCATATCTGGAGAAGGTGTCAGCACGAACCTAACTCAGAGCTACTTGCTCTGTTCACCTCACTGACATGCCTGTTTTATTCAGCTGCCAAAAGACAGAGCTGGAAATAGGGAATGAGCTGCTGGAGAGTAGCACCACGGAGAGAGACCTGGTGGTCCTGGCTGATGGCAAGTTGGATCAGAGTCAGCAGTGTCCTGGCAGCCAGGAGGGCCAACCCTGTCCTGAGGGGCATCAGGCACAGCATCGCCAGCCAGGCAGGGGAGGAGATTGTCCCGCTCTGCTCTGCACTGGGGCTGCCTCACCTCGAGTGCTGGGGGAAAGTTTGGGACACTACAATATAAAAAAAGCATGAAGCTGTCAGACAGTGTCCAAAGGAGGCCATAAAGATGCTGAAGGGTCTTGAGGTGAAGCCAAAGGAGGATTGGCTGAGGGCACTTGGTCTGTTCAGCCTGGTGAAAAGGAGACTGAGAGGAGACCTCATTGAGGTCTGCAACTTCCTCCTGAGGGGAAAAGGAAGGGCAGGCACTGATCTCTCCTCTGTGGCGCCCAGTGGCTCAGAAAAAGGCATCAACAGGACCCAAGGGAATGGCCTGAAGATGTGTCAGGGTATCAGGAAAAGGTTCTTCCCCCACTTGAGTGCCTGAGTAATGTTAAAATAAAAATGCCTCAAATTGTTTGGATTTTATTCTGAACTGT
The DNA here is from genome assembly GCA_013397775.1 of Eulacestoma nigropectus. Taxonomy (NCBI): domain Eukaryota; kingdom Metazoa; phylum Chordata; class Aves; order Passeriformes; genus Eulacestoma; species Eulacestoma nigropectus. Next base: position 302,768 of record VZTE01003721.1, read on the forward strand.
TGCTTAAAAATCTGGTTTACTAAAGTTAAATTTAAAAGCCACACATGCCTTGGCGGTGTTATGTGCACAGAGAGAGGGATCACTCGTGGATCGGCAGGAGGAGGAGGTCGGAGAGGCTCTGTCGCTAGGATGAACTCCTCCAGACGACCCAATGTTTCCTCCGGACGATAGGGCTGTGGGAGGGGCCACGCTGCATATAAGGAATGATGAACTGCACCGCAGCGCCCAGCCCCTAGCCTGGAGCCCTAAGCACTACCTCAGCTCGCTGCTGCCCCGCCGCTGCCCGCCGCTGCCCTGCCGGTGTCCCTCCTGCTCGCTGCTGTCCCGCCCTGCCCGCCCGTCTGCCGCTGCTGCCCGGCCGCTGCCCTGCCCCGAGGCGCGACGATCCTGATGCTGGCCCCCTCCACTCGGCATGTGCTGCGATTCTCTGAACAAATACAGGTCTTCCACGCAAATAAGCTACGGGATGAAGGGAAGAGCAGAAAGGGAAAGAGAAGGAACCGGAGGCTGTCCCGATCCAGAAGATGCAGAGAGAAGATGTGTGAAAATCAAAAAAGTAATACAGGACAGTTACAATGTTATTAATGCTTACTGATCTTTGTTAAAATAAAGAAAGAAATATGTAAATTCTGTATCCATTAGTAAGAGTTTCCAGAATTCCAAACCATTTCTCTAGGAAACAGAATCCAGTCACATTTCAGCACAGGCTTTTGGCATGCTCTTGATTAATGTTAACCTAAATGACAAAAGTTAATATTCTCCAGGTACAGATAACATTGTGAACGTTTTCCAACACTATGTGTCCAGTTATACATTTTAACAAGTAAAACTTTTGGTGTTGTTTCCTAGGAAAGATGTTTTGTTTGATTGTTTTAGATTGCTAGAATTGTTATTGTTTTGCTGCTTTTCACTTGAAATAAACCCACAAGAGTTATTACTATCCTATTTTCTTTGCCATCACTTCACATCTGTAGTCAAAGAAAATTTAAACAACAGTTATTACCTTAAACTATTAAATATCACTCAAAAACTTTGTCAGCCACTACTTAGTACATAAAATGTCCAACGTTATCCCAAAAATAAATGACAATAAACAATAAATATTTTCCGAATAAAATAAATTAGTTTATTTTATTAAAAATAAATACACCTCTGGCTTGTATTTAAGAAAATTGTATAGACAACTTTTAAAATTCTCTGAAATAGCAAGATGAAGCCACTAAGCTATATGATACTGGGCCACTGGGCAAGATTTATCATTAAAAGAAAATAAATGTGTCCACATCATACATTTATGGTATAGGCAGAGTTGATGAATCCACCTACTTCCTCCCACTTTAATCAGAATTAATTGAGAAGCAAATTAATTTAAATTACTTCTCCCTAGGCTACCTATCTGACAATTTTCTGCCACAGAAATACAGCAGAGAAATTTTCTATGAAAAACATGCATTAACACTCAGTTTATTTTCCCAAACCTCTTACGGAGAGAAGAGGTCACTCCGGCCTTCTAATGCATCTTGCAATTTAAAATACTGTGCTGTGAAGAATATTGCTCTCTTGATCCAATTTCAGCCTCTTATTTCCAGAACACTGCATAAAAGCTTGTGTCAGAGTATCCTTCAAACATATTAAAGCTCCTTGAACTTTGAGTAGAGCTTTATTCAAGTTCCTCCTTGCTGTACACACAGGCAGTTGATGTGACTGCAGCCCCTTAAAAGTTTTGCTGTTATTGGAAACCACACAGTCTCTCTCTGACCCCTGTCCTGCAGCCTTTGTTACTACCCGACAGAATTACATCCTTTTATCAGCTGAACTACTCACCTCAAATCATCAGCCTCCTACTTCTAGCTGGCTACATGCATGGTTTCCTTGAACTCTAACCTTGTTTTGCCTCTACATAAACCTCTTAATTTGCATACTTTCCTCATCAATTCTCTGTTATGTCTTAGCAGAGTGCCCTAGCTCCTTTTTTTTTTTGTGACCTTTCAGGATTCCATCCTAGGACAAAGGTGCTTTTCCTCTAGGAAACAAATTCTTTCCTAAAAATGTTCCACTAGTCATCTTTGCCTCATCTAAGGCTGCCTCAAGGAGTGCCTCCTTATTGAAAAAAACCCCCAACAATAATTGTATGTAATGAGTTTTAAGTTGTGTTCTGAATTTTGTTGTCCATACCATTATTCTCCTCATACATCAAACCCTGGAGCACATTGTAATGAGAATCATCTGAAAAGACAAAGACATGCCTCCACGATACAGAGGAAGAACTGTTTTATTTATACTACTAGTTCCCATCACAGCTTTTAAGACAATCAGGTTCACTCTTCTGCCACTGTCGCATCTGAAAAATAATTTCGATTTCCTGTCTGACTGGAAGCCTCAACAAGAACTATGCTGCCCCGTGTTAGTCTACTTACCCAATACTCCCAATACTACATTTATAACCAGGGCGGAGATATAATCCAAGATATCAAGTCTGTTTTGGACTGGCTGAGAAAACTGAGGCACTTATTATGTCTATATAATTAGATGATTAAGACAGAATGTGTGTTAAAACAATGACGCCATATTCTGTTCATTAGTCAAAAAGGCTTATTTGCAACTGCTAATGCCATTTTCTGAAAGGAAATAGCTCAGACATTCTAGATAAACGTATCTTACTTCACTGAAAAGTTGCCAAACATACTGTAAGATCTTAAAAGGTCTAAGTTGTTACTCTGGAAGTATTCTAAGTTCTATTTTATATGGATGATAAGGATGCTACTTTTCTAAGAAAAAATGCCATCTAGGAGGACCGAATTTTGTGTGCCATAATGTTCTGCCACTACTTGGAAAAAATAATGAAAAAAGAAAAAAAGCTTCCAGCTACAAAATAATTTCTGTTAAGCCAATATAGAAGAGTTATTTCAGAGAATATATGGTACAAAAGGAAATTACTAAGCTCAAGTATTTCTATCTAGCCTGGAAATCATAGAGGTCAAAAGAGGCCTTGTTTTTCTTGTCAGTGACCATGACTGGCACAAAATATCTTGGTGATGATGGCAGTCCTATACCTAGGTACAGTTAAAATGGTAAAAGTGTCAGCAAATTTTGCACATTCAAATTGGCTTGCAAAAGAATATAAACAGTGTAGAAGCAAATGTATCAGAAACATGGTTTCCAGATCTGCTAATATCAGGACAATACCAAAGCAGAGCAATGTGTGGCCACGGGGGTTTTCAGCACATACTTATAGGAAAATAGCACAAAAGCCTACAGTGCTGACAAGGGGCATGATAAATTAAATAATTAAGAGAAAAACCCACAGGAAAAGTGGAGCTGGTGTTTACTCATTGTTTCTCTGTCTCTCTCTTTGGTTTTTTTTCCATGTTTTCCTCAAAACTACAGCAGCTGAAGTAGTGAGCAGCTTGAGTGGGCAGAGTGAGACTGGCACAGCTCTGCTACTGGTGTAAGACCACCAGGAGTAAATTCAGCTTTGGTTTCACTGTTTGTCTGCACACTGCGTCATGGCCCACAGTTGGTGCTTTGGACCCTTGGCCAAGGCACAGCTATTGCACTTGCAGAACGGTGCCCTCCTCGACCAGCTCAACTGAGACCCTCTCTGCCACTGGCACATCCCCAGGGCTGCCTGTTGGAGAAGCAAAAGGTGCCCCTGTTAGAAGCAGTAAATGAGGACAGTAGGGATGGAAAGAAGAGGCAATAAGTTCCCCAAAAGATGAAACTACAGAAAGCCCTTCAGGGTGTCATTGAAGCCTGTCCAAAATGAGTTCAACAACTTTTCTGGAGATAAAGCAGTACTACTTATAAAGGCATTTTGGTGAACATCTTCCTGGTTCACTATGATGAGATGACCACAGAGAGGCCACAGACAAGTGTATCCAGGAATCCAGATAAGGCAAGAGGTTAAAACTTCATCTACCATTGGACATAGGTCTTTTACTACACTCAGCTTGCTACAGCCAGGAAAACATGTAAGACTCCCTAAACGTTATTAACTATGGTAGACAATGTCTTCTCTGAGTTGCAATCAGCACCACAGGACACTTAAGAGTGTTTGCAGGACAAGAAGTCCAAACAACTGAGAATTGGTAGTAAGACTCCAAGTACACCACTCTTACAGACACTATTGACATGTACTACTACTATGCACTATGGCTAAATACACAGTGCTAACAATGCAACTGTAACCACTGCTTTTGAAAAAGGAGCTAAGATGTTTTAAAAACCAGTCTCTTTAAAATTCCACTGACGGGAGACAGCAGGAGAGGAACAGAATCCAGTTATTTGAAATTCTTTCCTAGAAAAGGTTATGGTACTTTTTTAATATCAGATGACACGGGCAGATAAAGCACAGAGATGATTTTAAGGCACTATGCCTTTTACTCTTCAAATTAAGAAGAATCAACTCATCATTTGAATCTCCTACCTGGCTTTGCAGTCTGCTTTGAGAATAATGTGAAGCTAGATTTTTTTGCAAGGGCAGAGTGAGAGGGTATACTACGTAAAATACAGAAACCAAGAATTAATCACCATTCAGGAAAATCATGGTTCTCCTTCCAGATAAAAAGAGACTTTATTCTGAATTTAATTTTGTTACATGCCATATTACACTGGGAACGAAAACTGAAATAAGCAGGGCTAGCTCTTTACTTCCTGCCTATAGGCAAAAAAATAGACAGTATTTGTCCACACTCACAAAACAGCAGATAAGAGAGAGATGGTTTAGTGTAAATCACAGTTAGATAATATTAATTAAAGGAATATCTAACATATTTTAAAACTTTATAAGGCTTTAGCAACATTTTCATAAGGAAAATTTGCCCCCTTCTCGATCCTATTTGGTTTTAGAGGTAACTTTCACGTGTAGCGGCTTCATAAAATAATATTTATTTTGTTTTCCTGCCATCTTGTGGCTTAACCGCAAAATGCACCTTAAAAAAGGAGGTACAATTTCTGGCCTGTGAAAAGATTGCTTTTGGAACACTACTTGGCCTAAGCTGTGTTCTAGACCATCACCCCCTCGACCCTAAACAGCATTGCAGCTTGCAACAGCACGGACCTGCAGTCCAATGAATTCCTGCAACAACTTGATACCATGGAAAGAAGTTGTGCCAGCTAGCCCACCACGGAGGTGATGGCCCATTCTCTCTTCCAGACACTGTTCCATTGACCCAGATCTGCCTAAACCAGTAAAGTCTTACTGCATTTCTGTTTCTTAGTTAAATACATTAGTTTGAATGATTATGTTAGAAGTGAGCTGAATTCTAGTCTGGCTCACTCATAAGCTGAGACAAACCCTACCAGTGCTACACAAGTGAAACATGCAAAATTACTAGTTACGCTTCTCACCATCTGGAAAGTTGCATTTGGCAATAGGTATGAGTGCTAAGAATCTAGCTGTAGCCTTTTGGGTTTCTTTGGAATTTACAGGGAATGGTCAAGCTAGCTGACTTAACACAGCCCATATTAAGCAAACAAACATGAAATCCTGATGCCTTTTCTGTAGTTTTATGTGGGCCAACCATAGAAAATAAATAAAGACTTGCTTTCTATCACACTCTGATTAAAAGGCATCACATTGTACACTTCCCTAATCCAGCTAAAGAAGTTAAATAACTGGTTGAAGATCAGACGTGAAAAATATTAGAGGTTTCAGAGGATAGTTTTCTACAAAGATTTGAGGGTTTTTTGTTTGTTTTGTTTTGTTTTTGTTGTGGCTCACTTTTTAACTGCCCAACAGCAAAACAAAGTTATTTGTTTTCTTCATGCCTGTGATATATTTCTATGAAAAAAACCAACCAAACAAACAAAAACATTTCGTCCATGCTGGATTTGAAAGAGCCTCCTACCAAAGATGTATAGTCAGTTAGATTTACTGGCTCATGTGACAGTTTGTGGGTGAACAATACATGTGCATGTTTTTAGCAAGAAATAGCCTCTCAAGATCTCACTGCCTGAACTTTCTAGAAAGTCAGACTTCTCCAGCAGTTGTACTGCCAGTTGAAATGCTATGCTAGCCTGACTGAATACACCAGGAGTGGTTAAGAGCAAAACACTTTCGCTGGTCTATGATTTAGCAAGAAATTTTCTGGGCCATATAATTTCAGATGAGCCAGTAGAAAGCTTCAAAATGAAATTGTTTTAGTTAAACATCAGTCCTCCTGTGTCACTTGCAGAATGCTCTTTCCAGGACATTCCAAGACTGTGGTTTTCCAAGACAGGTTTTCTTCTACATTCAACTTTCAACTGTTCTACTTACACCTGAGTTGCAAACCTGGATATTTGTATTTTATTTTCTTGACATGAATTGGGTAGTTAGAAAGGTGGAGGGAAAAAATCTTAGAAGTCAGCTGCAGAAGAAAAGTAATTGCAGGATTTCTCACAAGATCCTCATAAAGAAGTTGTTGGTACCAGCTGGATGACCAGATAGTAAGGGAGGTGGTGATCACTGGCACAAAGTCTGGTTGGAGCAGTGTGACCCAGGGGTCAATACTGGGTCTGAACCTCCTTCACACCTTCATTAACACTTTGGGTGATGGTGCAGCTGCACCCTCAGCAAATTTGCTGATGGCACCAAACTGTGAGGAGGGGCTGATACACCAGAGATGTATCACCAGATGTCGTGATGCCATCCAGAGGGACCCAGACAGGCTGGAGAAAGGGGCTGATAGGAACCTCATCCAGATCAATGACGGAGCGATCCCTGCCAGCTTCAACCATCCAGACACTGTGTAACTCTATCTATTCAGTCTGCACTGAAGAGCTTTAAAGGGCTACATAGCCCGTGTGTTTTGTGCAACACAGAAGGCATGGGTCTAGAAAGTCTGAATTTTACCACAAAACTTGATGCCTGTGCAAAGGTCCCAAACTTGCAGAACTCTGACATACGTGGAGGGCTTTCTACTTTTCAGTTAAATGCAATTTAAATTTATACCAGGAATAAAAAAAACCCAACAACGTCCTGAGCTATATTCTCAGCCATGAGTACTTTTCACTGCTTGAAATTGCTCAGATCTCTTGCACCAGTGGGCAGATTCAAATAGATTTGAGTGAAATGTCCTGGTAACAGTGAGCACAATAACCAGCTAAGGAAAACTGAGCAGTCAGAAGAGAGTAATGATAAACACAGTGGTCATGATCAAATTAAACACAGCTCTAGGAATAGACCAATTGGTCAATCAACCAAACATATCACTCTGCTACAGAATTACAAATCTGTGAAAAAAAAAACCCAAAATTCATTAGTGATATGTCAAATAGAACTGTACTACAGAACATGTATTGGCATAGACATTGCAGCTGCTTTTCATAAGTTTGCAACTGCTAAAAAAGACTCAGGCTCAGAATAAATATGTTGGGCTACCTCAGTAATCACACCCCCACTGACACACTGTAGTCTATTCACCATAAAATAAATAGTCAAGAAATCTAGTAAGAAAACGGTGTTTTTTCCTCAAAAGTGTTAAGCAATACTGATAAATAGTGATAGTTACATTTTCCTTCTTGAAAAGTTGTCTAATGGCTCTTGCCAACCCATCAGCCAAAGGGATGTAGATGCCCAAAAGCATAAAGGATGCCAGGTGCCATTATCTCCACCCTTCTGCACTGGAATTATCTCATGCTTCTAATTGCACAAGCCTTAGTTAATGCTTGTAGAAAGAAGAAAGCTCCTAATGAGGCAGAAAACTAGAAGAAAAATCCCAGCTTTTCAATTTATCTGTAGCTATTGATTATTTGGTAAAAAGCAGTGAGAAAACAGGAAGTCTGGTACTATGGATCTTGGATTTGCTTTTTTATTTCCGAAGTTCAGATTTGATTCTCAAGAGCTGTATTAATTTAATTCTAAATGGAAATACTGTATCTCCATATGAGCAAGCCAGCTCAATCAGCAAAGAGCAATCTTGGCAGGACAAAATATGGTGAGTTTTTTTAGAGTCCTCTGTGTGACACAAGTTCATATTATATTTAAGTTTGAGAATATCAAATGCATTATTATTAAGGGCAGCCTGCTGAGCTTTAGAATCATATAATACCAGGTTGCAAGGGACATCAAGGACATCTTTTTTATCTGGAAAGGGCACTAAATACACTTAAATTTAAGAGAAATAAATTGGTCAGAATAACTTTAATGAAGTAACTGTGTGCCATTTGCTCTTCTTCCAACAGCTGGACTTAAGATTTCATCCAGTTAAATACTTTGGTACTGCTCTGGATTTGAACCAGCCTGCTGAATGTCACATAGGAGTGAGCACACTATGTATTAGTGGTTCTATACCCTTCGCTACAAAAGCAGAACTTGGTCCAATATGTTCGGTAAACTACAGACATTTTGTTGCCTTGTAAGATATTATTGAATGTCTACAGTTCCTTGTGTTTGAAACCCAGCCAAATTTGCTATACATTCTACAGAGGAGCACCTTCAGTGATCAAAACCATTGCTAGGCACTGGTAATCTAAAATTAAATGCCAGTAGTTAGTCCCACACTCTTCCAAACAACAGGATTGCTAACATGAAATATCAGGCATTCTAAGACAAGCATTCATCTTCACAGAGGGGAATGTAGATATTATCAGAAACAAAATTATTTTATCTAGTAACTGTCCTGTTGGGGGACAGAGGTATTTTGGGCTTTTTGACAGTGTTTGTGGGTCTCACCCATTATGATAATCAAAATTCCCCCATGCAAGGTGTTATGTAACAAGAGGAACAGATGTTCTTCCACAGGAATACCTCAGGCATGACATAGCTCTGGTGCAATATGGGAGTGGTTCAGGAGTTACTACAGAGAGACGGGCCAGAGAGACCAGCAGGAAGGAGCAGCAAAAGCTCAGCTGTGGTATTGTTAGCAACATTTAACATTCACCTCCTCACAGCACTTCCATCACATAGGCACAAGCTGGTGGCACTGTAGGTATTGCTGCAACTTGTGAGGGAACATAACACAGGAAACATTCAGCATCACATCAGTTATCTCACACGCTTCACTGACACTGTGCTCTGCACAGCTGGGAAGCCCAGAAGGTATGGAAATGCCTCACTGTGACCAAGAACCAGTTTATATAAGCCCTGAAAGCATCTGTTGGCTCAAATAATAAAATTAATGTTGAATATGAGAATATAAAGTATCTATTATCTAAAAGACTACTTTATAGAAAGCTTACTGACATCCTAAACTTAAGAAACGTCATTTATGAGTTCCCAGCGCAGCATTAAAAAAACTGAACAACTTTCTGTTAAAACCCACCCAGCCCATGGAAACATGAAACATTTCTACAAATAAAATTTTATTAAAAAATCAGCATTTTCCAATGCAAACTTGTCATTCCCTCCTTCAAGAAAAAGAAATTTCCCTATTAAAAAATGAACAAACACTGGTGGTTTAAGCTAGTAATAGCCCATGGGGAAGGAATGTTATGCTCAAACGCACAAAAGCACTGGACTTCAAGGAGTGTAACAGGGTAAGGAAGAATGGAGAAAGCAGCCAGTGACTGGTCAAATGTACACCTTTTCACTCAGAGAAATGTAACAGACAGCAATCTGAAGGAAGATGACTGAAATACATTCCTGTATTGCCACTATGCTGTCAACTCAGAACTTCTCTTTCGATTCTGCATTGTAAAATTTCAAGGATTGCATGTAAAATATCTCCATTTTTTGTTTAGTATGTGCCAGCGTGACCCTTGTTTAGAGACCCATTTTCAATGGGGAAAAATGACCAAGAGTTGTAAATTGCAAGGGGAACTAGAGACAGTTCAAAAGGTCTGGTGTAAAGCCCTGTATTGAAAACACAACCATGTTCGAAACATTCACTTTGGGAGCCAGCACTGGCCAAAATGAACAACATATTAGCACACAAAGAATATGTGTTGTCCTCCCATTCTAATCATCTGCTTTTTAACCCATTTATCTTTCTGCCCTTACAAGAGTTTTCGCTTTTTACGTGGCCAATGTCCAACGTGTTTGCTGGACTGAGTTGGATAATGCCCACTGAGCAGTGCAATTCAGCAGGAAACAAGAACTTAACACACACTTCTGAAGTTTGCTACAGCTACGGGCTGACCAGAGGAGCTGCCTTTTCCTAGGAAGAATCCGGTCTGCTTGCTGCTTTACAGAGCAAAGCGAAACTTCAACAATTCCTCAACATCCTGCTGAGTTGTGTTGCAAGCATTGCTGACTGGAAGCAGGAATGTCTCGGGCTTTCTCACCTCAACGTGTCACTCACCGTGCTCCGCACCACCTTAAACCCTTTGTAGCTGGACAAACATGTTGTTTTCAGTTCTGGATGCTGTGACAAAAGCCACAGCTAACAGCCACCTGGGGATGCTGACCCAGGGAAGCTTCCTTCACTGCTCCTGCCCACCACAGCGGCACTTGCACAACACGCTTCAGCTGAACAGCAAATCCACAGGACTCTGGAAAGCTGCAGCCCTGTGTAAAGCTTTATATGGCCACTGTAAAGAAGCCCTGTTGTCCCAAAATGTGTTATTGCACCCAGTGTGCAGGAGGCCAATCCATGCACAGAATGGAGATATTTGATTTATTTACAGACCTGTGCAGCAATGAGGGCTTAGTGGCAAATGAGCACCAGAACTTTTCACTATTTATACATTTTAGCCAAAATAGGAGTTAATGTTCATTGGCCACAAGTTGTATAGTTCTCTTATTAATTAGTAGTCTATTTTCTATAGGTTAAGCGAGTCCATCACTTCTTATATTAATTAGTCTGCATGCTCAGCCTTTCTTTTCTTTTGGGTCAGTGGTTGCATCTCCTGCTGCCGGAATTACTTTTTACTCAGTCATAGCTGATTCAGTAAAATTGCTGAGTTCCTTTATTAGTTTCTTCCTTTTCTTGGGGATTCTTGCCAGATGTTCTTGTGGCCTGTAAATTCTGTATACTTTGTGTCTACCATCAGTGGTTCATCCTTCTCCCCAAGCCTTGCAAACCTCCCCTAGGTCTGAGATCACTGAAACCTGCCAAGACCTAAACCTTAATAAGACAATTCTGCCAAGAAGTAGTTTGTTTTTCTAACACCTACATCACTTAGAGCTTGTTGGCTGCTTTCTGTTTCAGGGACTAGATCTTTCTTGTCGTTGAAAGTATGAAAAGGTAACACATTAAAGACCATCCCTTCTTAAAAAAATTTTTACATTTTCCACATTTTGCAACAGTACACCCTTCTTCCAGGCTTTGTCAACCTCCCCCTAGGTCTGAGCATTGAACCTCCCTCTAAGTCCTGACAGTGAAGCACATCAAGTGCTAAACCTTAACAAGGTCATTCTACTGACAAGCAATTAATCTTTTGAACACCTGCATAAACATGTCATGTGAAGGATGAGCAGCTGGCTCACGGGTTGGGCACAAAGCGTTACAGTGACTGGAGTGACATCAAACTGGTGACCTGTCACTAGCAGGGTACCACAGGGCTCCATCCTCAGCTCTGTGCTCTTCAACATCTTCATAAACGATCTGCATGCAGGACTGGAAAGCAGTCTGAGCAGTCTTACACTGAGCAAGTCTGCAGATGATATGAAACTGGGAGGAGCTGTTGACTCCCTCAAAGGCAGGGAGGCCCTACAGAGAGACCTTGACGAATTGGAGAGCTGGGCAATCACCAACTGTGTGGAGCTCAACAGGGGAAAGTGCTGGACTCTGCACCTGGGGTGGGACAACCCTGCATGTATGGAGAGACTGGGGAATGAGAGGCTGGAGAGCAGCACCATGGAAAGGGAGCTGGAGGTCCTGCTTGGTGGCGAGTTGGACACCAGTCAGCAGTGCCCTGGCAGCCAGGGGGGCCAACCCTGTCCTGGGGGGGCATCAGGCATCTGGGAAAGGGAGGGGATTGTCCCGCTCTGCTCTGCACTGGGGCGGCCTCACCTCGAGTGCTGGGGATAGTTGGGGAGCTACTAGAAAGTGTCAAAAGAAGGGACTTAGAGATGGGGAAGGGCCTTGAGGGGAAGCCGTATGAGGAGTGGCTGAGGGCACTTGGTCTGTTCATCCTGGAGGAGACTGAGGGAAGACCTCACTGGGGTCTGCAACTTCCTCGTGAGGGGAAGAGGAGGGGCAGGCACTGATCTCTTCTCTGTGGTGCCCCGTGACAGGACCTGAGGGAATGGCCTGAAGTTGTCAGGGGAGGTTTCGGCTGGATATCAGGAAAAGGTTCTTCCCCTAGAGGGTGTTTGGGCACTGGAACAGGCTCCTCAAGGCAGTGGTCACAGCACCAGCCTAATAGAGTGCAAGAAGCGTTTGGACAATGCTCTCAGGCATTCTGTGACTCTTGGGGTGTCCTGTGCAGGGCCGGGAGTTGGCACTCGATGATCGTGGCGTGTCCCTTTCAGTTCAGCTGATTCTCTGACCCTGTGACTCTCTGCGATCAGTACAAAGCGACAGTGCCAGGCACGCGTGAGGAGATCGGCCCCGGCGCTGTCCCAGAAAGGCGATACCGCAGCACCCCCGCATCCGCCAGGGCCGAGGGCAGCGCCACTCCCCCACCTTCCCTCACGCCACTCCCGCCACTCCCAATCCGGGGCGCGGCCCCGCCCCTGGCCGGTGACGGCGCGTCCTGAGATCGCGTGACGCGAGGGGGCGGTGACCTCCCCTCGCGCCGACGGACCGCGCCGCCATTGGCTGCGCCGGCGGGGCGGCCGCGCTCTGATTGGCTGCCGGCATCGCGCGCTGTCGGGCGGGCCGCGGGTGAGCGCGGGGCCGGGGCGGTGGCGCGGCCGTGAGGGGAGCGCGCCTGTCCCGCGTTCCCGGCGGATCCCGGGACGGGCCTGGCGCTGGGGTGGCGGCTCCTGGCCCTCGGCCTGAGCCCCTGGCCCTCGGACTGAGCCCCTGGTAGCCGCTCGCCGCCACCCGAACCCAGCGGGGAGATGTGCGTGTGTGCGCGCGGCGGTGTTTTCTGCGTCCTCCGTTCGGGTTTGGAAGATCCGCGCTGCTGTTGGCATCCCTGACCCCGTGCCTTGTTTTGCTGTGTGTCTGTGTGATTAGGCACCTACGCGCAGGAGGGAAGGAAATGGATCCTCTGCCCAATCCCGCGCCCCTGGCCTCGAAGCTGCGGAACACGCTGGTTCGGTACCACGGCATCGGAGACGGCGAGTGGCGGGTGGCGAAGAAAACCGTGAGTGCTCTGGGCGGGTTCCCGGTTCCTGCTCCCCAGGAAGCTGTGGGTCACCTGTGCGGCGGAAAGAGCCCGCTGTGCCGTGTCACACGGCTGAGATACCTTTGGACGGGCCCTGCAGGACTTTAAACTGACAGGCGCTGTGAAACCATCCCTCTAGGATCTTTATATGGCAGGATGTGTTTTTCCTGTTCTCAGACATTCTTTCTACCCATTTTCAGGGAAGTATCTCACGGAAGAATCCTACCTGTGTAGGGTTATAGGCGTGACTTAAAGCAAAATGTGAAGTAGTTAGCACTAATAGTGTTGCAAGAGGCTCAAGTGTACTTTTATGGCCTCTGGCATCTCATGTCAATAAGTAGTTCATCATGCTTCAGTTTCCCAATGTCTTCCTCTTAAGAAATGAGATAATTCTCAAGGTTTCCTCTCATATTGTTTCACTTTTCTGTTGTTCTTTAGAGATCGCCCATTATCCTAAGTTTCCTTCCATGAAATAGAATACACTTCCTGCTTTCTGCAAGCAGTTTGCCATCCTTTTCTTTCGAGCTGCCTGGATTTTTTGAGTCGTGCTTCAGCAAGCTAAATAGCCTTTGCTAGTGCATCAGTTCTAGGCTGAGTGAATACTTTTTTAAGCTGTCCTCCACAGAAGGTAGAAGTGTAGCAATATGGTAGGACTAGTGTGGTAAATTTCTGTCTTTGTCTTTTTGTTACATTGGTTTGAGTGGGGCTTTTATTTTTTCTTCTGTCATGAGCAGACATTGATAGGACAGAGGCAAGTGATCCAAATGTAACTTGATTATTTACAAAATTAACAAATTTGCTGTCTTGAGAGGGAGGAACAGAGCATCCAAGCCTCTCACTCTTGCAATACACCTATACCACCTCTGCTCTATTAAATGTTGTCTGTTCCTGTATTAGTATTCCTGTGTTGTTATATTAAGTACTACTGTATTCCTTTAAAAAGTTACCTGCATCCTAGTGTTTCAAATCACATTACTCCTCAGATTTTACCCCTCCCTCCTGCCTTTCCTTCCTCTCTCCTTGCCTTCCTCCCTTCTTCTTTCCATTTTGTTATTGTGCCATGTAAAAGACATTCAAATCTTTACCTACCCCAAGGAGATGTGTTGTGCCTCATAGTAAATTAGCTGATTCTGGATGTGGTACTTAACAGTACTGTTCTTTAGGACATTTGGTCCCTTTTGCTTATATAATCATGATTCCAAATAAAGTGGTGCCATATGGTAGGTACTCTCTTCAACACCAAAATTCAGAGATTTTGTACAGAGGTTCCATCCATTTCATAGTTACGTAAAAATCAGAAGATACTGGTTTGTCTGTGTAACTTTAAAATAAATAGACTACTGTTTGCAAGACTCTTCTAGTCAGCCATCTAGGAGAGAAGGGTAATTAAACTCTCTTGTCTGCCACTGCACCTCCTGCACACTTCTGTAACTTGTGTTACAGGAGTGCAAGCAGAAGTAGTATGGTCTTCCTGTCTGAGTAGCATCCAGCTATTGGCTTTCCAGTTGCCTTGCAATTGAAAGGCTTTGCCTACTAATATTGTTCCATCATTCTGTGTGTTTTTGCTGTAAGCTGGCTTGGCCTAACAAACCCTACTTCTGCACAGAATTCTAGCATTTGACTCTGAGAAAGGCAGTTGTCTGATTTTTTTGAAATAATGGAAAATTACAAGTAAAAGGTATCTGAAACCTCTGAAGAAAAATGTACAGTGGTGCCCAGGTGAACCGTGGTTAATTATAAAGTTGGCTGCTTTTCGTCAAGATAATTGAAGCATTTTCTGGACATCTTAAAATTGCATGCAAGTGACAATTAACATTGTGTCTTATATTTTCTTTCAGAAAGATGCAACTGTGTGGCGTAAACCATCAGAAGAATTCAGTGGATACCTGTAAGTTTGCCTGCACAAGAGATACATTTTTAATGTTCCACAGATGTGTTCTCTAGAATTTGGAAACTAAGACTGTGAATTCTACAGCCCTCAGCTACACAGGTCCTCCAGAGGGGAAGCTAAATGGATTACCTATTGTGGCTGTACTATTCCTTTCTAGCTTTTTAGTTTGATACTTTAGCATTGTATGCTATCTAGAACAACAGCGAAGTCTGTGGAACACACCACAGGACTCCTGTTGTCTGAAGTGAGCAACAGCATCTGCCCAGAAATGGTGGCTTGTAAAGCTCAGAATCAAGCCTGGGTTCAGTAGTTCTGAAGGGTCACTGGGTGACAGCTCAGTCAGTCCTTGGACTGTTGCAGTGACTGTGTGACTTCAAAATACCAGATGTGAAGTTGTGAGAGAGATGTGTGACACGAAGGCCCTTCCTGTGTGAGTTTCTGTCACTGGGTTCTGTTGGTATCTGTAGGTTTAAGAAGAGAAATAGTTACTAGAAAACAGCACTCTGAAGAAACAAAAAGTCATGTGGAAAGGTAGTGTTTAAAATTATCTCAAAGATTGATACACCCCATGGAGTTTAAGTGCTGTTGAATCTGCAAGACCTGGTGGCCCTAAACACCAAGAGTGTGCTGACTTGCTGCAGTTCCATGGGCCCAAAGGCACCAACAGGTTGTGTAGTTGAACCACTGCCAGGATAGCAGTGACTGCTGTGTGCAGGTGAAGACCCCAGGGTTGTTTATGCACCTGGAGAACTAAAGGACACTTGGAAGAGCTTTCCAAACACCTACCTGGAAGCCACTGATATCTTCATGTGGTCCTCCAGTTCCAACTACATAGCTGAGATGGGCTCCATACAGATGCTTATGTGTGAATATGGATGAACTGCACAAGTGAAGAGGTGAATCTGTTGCTTGACTAGTTATTTGCTATTAATAAGAACATCTTAATTGAAAATAATGATTTTGATGGATTCTTCCCCTTCAGGATCTGGAGGCCCAGTAACTCAAGGAAACAAAATCTCTGGTGTCTACTGAAAACACCTAATTACAAATGAATGTTCTGTACTGTCATGTACCAGCTTATTTTGTTTGGTACTCGTATGCCCCTAAAGCATAATGTAATTTCTCATTATCTTGTTACAACTTCTGTGTTATGATCTGCTCTAATCACAGAGGAGCAAAGAGAACTAACTCTTTGTGAATAAAGCAGAATGAGCCCAGAAACATTCGAATATTCCCCAAAACTTGATTAAAACCAAGCGAGGCTAGATGTTGATACCCAAAAATTGATACATTTTATTTAATAATAAAAGAGGCAAAGAGAAAGGAAGAAAAAGAAAGAAAGAAATAGAGGGTGTAGGAGGGAGGGACAGGGAGAGTGACAGAGGCAGATTAAGTAGAAATGTATCACCCCTCTGTGGGTCCCAATGATGTCTTGTTGCTCCCCTCCATCTGGTCTTCTTGGTGGTGAGGGTCTCCCACCCAAAGGTATAGAATCCCATGGATTAATATATGTTTGGGCAGGTGGGATCACCCAGGTGCCTCCCCTGAGGGGGTGAAGTTTGACACTGTCCCTTGGATGGCTATGGGTCTGTTGCATCATTTTGCATCACATGCAGCTCTGGTGCAGGGTCTGGGGACCCATTTGAGGGGGGGCCTTTGATGCGCCGTGACACCCCCTCTGCTGTCCCTCATGTGGATGTCCCTTAGATGTGGCTTTCCTGGGGTGAAGGGGCCCCACAGCTGAGCTGGTGTGCACAGCAGAGGATGGGCGTTCACTGCCTCTGACCAGAGGCTTTTTTACCACACACCCAAAACCTCCTCTCCTCTCCCCTTTGATGTGAGGGTCTGTGTGAGCCTGACAGCAGATAAGCCTGGGGCTGTGGCCTCCACCCTGAAGGTGCTGGGCTTAATCCTGTGAAAGTATTTTTCTCCCCCAGCCCAGACCTGAGTCACTATATCTTATCTCAAATCAGCTTACAGTCCAGGGCCTCAGGAGGCCCTTTAAGGGTGCTTCTGTGCAGCTTTTGTGTTATACAGTTTTGCTATAATAGGCAAAAGTCCTTCATAAAAGTGTTAGAGCCATAAATCATAACATTTCAGTCTCCAACATCCTGTTACTCCTGCTTTATGAAAAATGTTTTTACCATTGTACTCCTGATCTTGTTTTTACTTTAGCTTTACTTACCTCCGGTGAACTCCCTTGCTAGCCCAGCAATAGGAGTAAAATAACAAGTTGTTACTGTTGTTAGAGAAATAAACAGGATAATTTTTATCCAAGGAAGGAATTTGCCATTTATAAAATAATAACTGTGTAAAAAAAACCAGAATTTTTTAGAAGAAAGTTTCTTGCAGAGAAGAATAGATGCAGCCATAGGTCTTTTCCTGTACTGTTTTGCTGATGCAACTGTCCACTGACCATGCTTCCGGATACCAAGGTGTTAGTTGGAGTGTACCATTGAAAATTAATGGAATATAAAGAACTTCTTACTAAATGTAAACATGTTTTTCTAGCTACAAAGCTCAAGGAGTGGTGGAAGATGTTACTAACAGAATAGTGGATCATATTCGCCCTGGACCTTACAGGCTAGACTGGGACAGCCTAATGACTTCAATGGACATCATGGAAACGTTTGAAGAGGTGAAGACTTGTTTAGATTCTTGAGGGAAATGTGTATTGATGAATATGTGATTTTAACGGTAGAGCAGAGCAATTCCAACAAATATGAACCTTTTTCAGATGTTTTTTTGCATGCACGAGCAGCATTGTGCATACATGTTCTGTGATCAGGCTTTCTGGCAGCACAGTCCTGTTCTGAAGCTTGAACTTCATCTTTCCATCAGTGCTAAAAGTAAAGGAGTCAGTCACAATTCTCTTAGACTGGGGAGCTCTGGTAGCCTCTGATAAAATTCACATATGGAGGGCTACAGTGTGATACTGTATACGCCAAAGCCATTTCATACAGCTTGCTTTTTTTCATTCCACAACAAACAATAGTAATAGTCCATACATATGGAAGTTGCAACCTCCCCCTCTTCCTGAAGGGCTGACTTGTGTGGCATGGCTTTGTGCTGAGACACAGAAGAGTTCATACTGAAGGTCAGTACTTGATAAAAGAAAGGTAGGTTTGAAGCTGGTTATGGAAGAGCTCGTAGCCTTCCTTTGGTTAATGCAGACATTCAGTATGAATTCAAAACCCGCATCTGGACACCTGGCTTGAAGATGGATTGTCTTTTGCTCTGTCTCTGAAGAAGATTTATATGACAAGGTATTTTGTCTGTATAAAATTTATACAGGCTCTGTTGTATTATAAGAAAGCCTGTTTTGAATAATTGTTCACATTCCGGTTTTTTTTCACTTAGTAGATTAGAGTATTTGATAGAGTATCTTAGTACCAAGAGAGTCCTCTTGAAATTTGTTCATGGTCCTTTTAGACTTCCCAAGTACTCCTTGGCGACATAAGAACCATGTGGCTTTCAGTTCGCAGGCATGACAGAGTTCTCTGGCTTTAGATCTTTAAACCTTTATGGTGGCTGATAATCTCTGCTCCCACAGCTCTCGGTTGTAGACCACAAGTTCTTACAACTTCCAGCTTTTAGGCTGAAAATGGCACAGCCATTCAGACCTCACTGAATTTGCTCAGTGTAGTTGACAGAGGCTGTGACTTTTGTGAAGAACGTTAGCTCACTGCAAGCATAAGTTTCCCTGTATTCGTTATACTAAGATGTTTTTGTTTTCTTGCCCTCCTAATTCTGTCACTCAACAAGAACTGCTGTGTGATGCGCTATACAACTGCTGGCCAGCTCTGGAACATCATAGCGCCAAGGGAGTTTGTTGATTTCTCTTACACCACAAGCTATGAAGATGGGCTCCTAACATGTGGTAAGCCACCACGTGCCTCTGCTTAATTCTTATTTTGCAACAGTTCCTTGGCTTAAGATTTGATTCAGATTTAGTAGCAGTAAGCATTCCAAAAATGGTGTAAGATGGTCTTCAACAAATAAATTCAAGATGTTTTAACAAATTCAAAGGTGTTCTAAGATTTTACATATTTAAAGAAGTGTGCAAGTTACTGGTTCATCCATGAACCATTCCTTTGTGCCGAGTTTCACTTACGCCAGCTGCAGAGCGGGAGTGTTAGAGACAAGTTGAGTCCTCCAGCTTAGGTCTTAGAGCAAACTGAGATGAGTAACGACTTGCTTCTAGTAAATGGGAGGAATGTCCTCTTAATATTTGCATTTTTGCTTATCATGCTCTCCTGTCTGTCGTGGAGTTTGGATGAAGAGCAACTTTCATGCATGAAAATACCCAGAAACTTGTAGTGTGTCTGTTGCTACTACTAAATTCCCCAAGCAGAAGCTTGCAAATTTCAAATTTACTGCACCTTAATTTTTTTTTTCTCTCTCTCTCAAATTAATATCCCTTTTTGTTTGTTTGTTTTATTTTCCTTGATAGGTATAAGCCTGGACTATGGAGAGGTGAGACCGAACTTTGTCCGTGGATTCAATCATCCTTGCGGTTGGTTCTGCGTCCCTCTCAAGGACTCTCCCGACCACAGTCTTTTGACAGGCTACATCCAGACTGAACTGCGAGGGATGCTTCCACAGTCTGCAGTAGACACGGCCATGTCTAGTACCCTGGCCAATTTCTACTCTGACCTCAAAAAGGCACTCAAAACATAGACAAACAGTGACTTAAAAGCTCGTGCATTCCTTGCAATCAGGTTATGTTGTTTAGCTTAGCGTAGGTTACCAACTAAGTTGAGGTGAGTAACGTTCCTGAATGACACCCGAACCTTTATGTTGAGGATCCAAACAACAAGTGCTTTTTGATGTGATAATTGGCATACATTCCCAGTGCACGGTGCGAGATGCTTTTTGATGCTCAGCACTCTGCAGCTTTGTGAGGAATAGCCTGAATCTTTAAACCCCAGCTTCCTCAGTAGAAAGCACAAGATGTGTGTGTGGGCTTGAAAAATGCAGTGTGAGCTCAGCTCTCTCCAGCAGTGTTGGGAGCTGAGTGCTCAGGATTTTGATGGTGCAGGTTGCTGTACAGGCAGCATCTCATTAAAGATGTAATTTTGTAGTATATATTTATATTTACTTATATTTTTTTATTTTATTTAAAGTTTGTTTAGCTGCATCTGTGATTTGTTTTTAAAATTTGCTTTGATTTATCATAGAGATATTATATAGCTAAGTTGTTGAATGATACCATTCATGAGAAAGCTATTCACACTTGAGAGCGAAAATAAGTGTTCATTATTGGCATTTCTTTGATGTTGTAACTGTAACTTATTTACTGTTGTATATAACAGTCTCAGTGCATAAAGAAATGCCCTTACAGCTGATCCAAAGCTCATTGAGGTCATCAGATGTCCTTCCACAGGTTTTTTTTTGTGGGCTTTTATTCACACAGTTGTCAAAATAGCAAACCTCCAATGGATCTTCAATGATACCCTGTAGTGCTAAGGAATTTTTTACTTAAATTTGCATGTAATAGTGTGTGGGGGTGGGTTTTGTTTGGTTGGGTTTTTGGGGGTTTTCTTTCTGTGTGTGTTTGTTCTTTAACTGAAAATCCTGGAATTACAAAAGGAACAGAAAGAGCCACTCATTTGCTTTAGGGATAGGTGTTGCTGTAGCCACAACAGTGGCTGGTGTGCTTGCCAGTGTGCTGGTGCTGTGGAGTGTTCTGTGGTACTGCCCCTAGGCTGATCTTTGCAATAAATTAACATCTTAAAACATGAGCAACTGAAGTCCGAAGCTCCAGCTGCAGAGTTGCTCAGATCTTCTGAAGGATACAGGATCTTTTTTTAAGATGCAAATTTTAAGGATATTCAGAAACCTAGTGATTCTGACAGATACACAGCAGGGGCATTTAAAAAATTACTCTCTCCCTGCTAAGTACCTGAATTCTGTTTAAAATGTGATGTTAAGGCTTTAATGTTGGTATGTGTCATTTGCTCAGGTGGCATTGTAGTTATCCCCATGCTTTGCCAGTGCTCACAGTGGCAAGTTTAACTGTGTAGCAATTAGGGAAAGTATCTTTGAGCCCTGATATTGTGGAGCCAGTTGTATACAAACAAGGCAGGGACTGGTAATGGACTCTCATAAAAACAAAAATTAAGATGAAAGTCCCTTGCAATATTGGCTTTTTTGACACTGGCCACTGTAGCTGAACTCTGAATAGCGAGGACTTTCCTTTCTCATTGCTGAAGCAGAGAGGCAGAAAAAAAACATAGTACCAAATATAGCGGGGACTTTTTAAACCTGCTGCATGTTTTAAGGTATTTAGTACTATTTAAGACCGTTGAAAACAATGCATCAAACAGCCTTTGGTGTCTTCATGGGCAGAAAACGTTAACTCCTTGTTAGGTTTTGTGTATTCTGCAATTCCCTTTAAACCCCTTGGTTAGTCTTCCCATTCTTTTTCTACCTTCCTCATGTCCACCAAAGTACTGGAGGCTCACGAGGTGATCTTCTAGCACCAAGGACACCAAGGAATTGCTGCCAGAATCCTCTCCTTTCTAGTACTGGCACAGAGGCAGTTATGAAATCTCTGGCAGTGCTGCTCCGTGGGATGAATGATGACATGATTGTAGAGGAAACTGCTTGAAGTGTAGCCTATTTATTCCTCCCAGTTACAAAGATTACATATGCAGTGAATCTGCATATTCATGTCTTCTCTTTTTAGAGCTGCTGGGACTGACTAATGGAGGGGTTGTGATACAGATGTATGTAGAGAAAAATATTCCCTCTATATGTAAAAAGCCCAGTTTAAATCTGCACAGAGGCACTTCAGTGCTGGAGGAATGAGTCAGAAGGAGCACAAGACACAGGAGGATGTTTGTGCAACACCAGGCACTGCAAGAAAGAATTGTTCCAAACACCCATTTTAGGGGCTCTGACACATATACAGTATTTATCCTTATTTAGTACCCAGTGAAATGGCTTTTTCTTCTTTCAGTAAAGACAGAAGCACAGAGCAGCTGAAGAAAGAAGTTCTTGACCTTGAGTTAAAGTAGGAAAATTGTTAGTGTATTTTTGTATGTTGATACTTGCAATAAAAATTCCAGTTCAGCTATAGACTCAATACAGAACTAGAAGAAAGATGTCCAATTTCAGATGTATTTATTTGAACCTGAAATTTATATTATTTTTATATAGCTATAGATGGAGAGGGAAGAAAACTGTTCTTTAACCAGAGTACATCAGAACCAAGAAAACCACAATATCAGAGCCTCTTCTCCTCCTGCGTTAGTGGACAATCTAGGTGGAGCCAAGAGAGTTAAAACAGGAAGGCAGTTGTAAGGACAAAGTGCAGGAACCCATGTTTTGCTTATGCAGAAGAAATGGGAGACGAAGTAAATTGCTTAGTATAGATTTCTCTCACTTAGGAGTGTTAAAGTGGAATATAGTTATCCAAAAGTGACTTCTGAACAAATTGCCCAAAACCAGCAGAGATCTCGTTTTGCTAGAGAAATAGCATGTATATAGACACATCAAAATTATTTTTATATGGCTAATATTTTTTTAGAAAACCTTACTTTTTTAGAGGTTTGGGCAATGTGACACTTTACTCTTTGGCACTTTAACTAGGTGCTCTGTGTGTGTGGGAAAGGTGACTGAAGATAAGACAGTTTTCCTGTTTGGTTTCTGTTCCTCATCTAAAACCTCCAGCATTAAACTTTGCCTGTAGATGTGCAGAATATACAGAGATGGGGCTAAGTTCAATTTAGGGGCAGTCAAAGTACTCTACCACAGCTTGCTGGGAGGTGGACCAGTACTGCAGAGAGATACTCTGTGCGCAGGCCCTGATCTCAAATTTGATTAATTTTATAAACGTGAAACATGACGAACGTGAAAAACAGCGTGTAATTCCTCCAGTAATCATAAGTAACCAGAACAGTTTTGATGGTGTGACCTGGTGGCTCAGCCTGGGAGGTTCACTGCTGTAAAAATAGCCCTAATTCTAGTGAAACCGGTTGAGTTGTGCCTGAGTACAGAAAGTCAGATTTGTTTTAACAGTGGGTTTAACTTACTGTGTTCAGCAGTTAAGAAATTGTGTTTGTATTTTGAATGCACCTGCAGAATAAATTAAAATAATGGATTCCAACAGGCTTGTGATAGCTTTTTCAATACTTGTGCAGCCTTATATAGAATTTTTGGGGAGTCTGATGATGTAGTTTGTCTTCAGCTGCATGATGATCTCTAGTGATACCAGTTTATCTCCTTAAATTTGAAAGCCATAAAGCCTACCTTTACTTCAAAACTTGATTTAGACTGAGGAAAATGCCCAACTGAAATCTCTTGAAAGCTGTGCAAGTAGGATTTTCTCAAGGCTTCAGTTCTAAAAATGTGTGTACAGGAGTTTTTTTGTGATGAGCCCATGGTTACTGTGGAAGAACTTTATTATTTTGGCTTAGTATTATTTACCTTTTTGTATGTGTAAGAAATGACCTATTAACCATAAGCGTTAAGTTAATCTGAAACACATGGGCATTTAGCACCTGGCAGAAGGCATATAAATGTATATTAGGTGTATAAAACAAGTTGCTACATGTATATTGACATGTATTTAATTAGCACCTACAGAAACGAAGAAAATCCCTTTGTCTTCTCTAGAACCTTCCCTTGTTTCTCTTACAAAGCTGGCATAAAGGCAGTAGAGTTCTGTAGCCTTTGACTTCAGTGGAAAGAGTTGTAGCCTTCTGCTGAGAAAAGGAACTGCCACCTCTGAGATACAGCATGCTCTTGTAGGGCATGTGTCATGCCACCTTCTGCAAAGTGACGTAGGGATAGGTATAGAGGCCACTTGGGCTCTTCGGAAAATGATTAAGGACATTAATTATTAAAATTATTAAAAGAAAACATTGATGTTCAAACCCATTTCCTGGTGAAAGATAATAGATGGGAGAAATATTAAACCTATGCTAAAGTGTTCTCTAGAAAAGAATGTATCGTGAAGTCCTAAACCACAATTTAAACCTTGTTACACATTCTGCCTTTTCCAGTCCTCGTTGGGCTGTGCTAATGACTCAGTTTTACAGTTCAGATAGGGACTGCTTATCATGGGGCTAATCTTCCTTGGGATTGTGCCAGTAGCAGGGAGAAATCAGACACAGCTGGTGACAGCACAGGGCAGGAGAGACCTGTGCATGTTTCATAGCTGACCCACATGATAAGAAGTGCCAGATCTGGATTAAGGAGCCTCAAATACCAACGCATTATCCAGAACTGCCTTCTCCAGAGTTACTTTCTTTAAAAGGTTGCTTTCAGTGTGCCAAGACACTGGGACAACCTAATAATCCTCAGAAGTTTTTCTTTGATACAGGTAACCAAAGTGGAACTTTTAGAAGATCAGTTACTGCCCAGAGTGTAACCAGAAACTGACCTTGCTCAAGCCCTCGCTGGACCCTCTTGGCTCTGCCCTGGGATGCACAGACGTAGAAAGCACTTTCTGAGCTCTGTACCTGGGCCTTGCTGACCTGCCTGCCAGCACAGACCCCTGTCTGAGGCAATTTATAACCCCAGAGAGAAAATTACTATGCCAAGATTGCCTGACTTTCTCTGTGTGTCCGTCTGAGTGCTGCCTGCAATTTGGGTTCCAGTCGGGGAGCACTGCAGCTGAGGCATTGGTGTTATTAATTCCAGCTCCAAGGTGCACTGGGGAGGTGGGACAATGCTCAAGGGGGTGTGTTTGAGCAGCAGTAAATACGAGTTTGTTCAGCCCATGTATTTGGGTGCCATACAACCCCTCCTTGTCTGTATGCCTAACAGGATTTCAAGTTCCTCACAATATGAAGGAGGAAGGAAAGAAACCACAGCATGCCTGTTCACTGGAGCATAAGTCATGTCTCCACCAACCATCATCTCTTCTGCACACAAGATTAAGGATGCAGCCTGTACGTGCACAGCCATATCTGCAGCATTTCATGGTCTCCCTGTCTCAATCAGCTAAATGAAAATACAATTTTGTATATGCTCGACATGGGCAAAACATCTTTCTTCTCTTTTATGTGCCTCCCACCCCATACCATGGGAATAGAGCTTCAGTGGAAATGAAATTGAGGAAATCTGATGCCCACCACAAGTGCCAAAGAAGGAAGGAGGAAGGAAGAGGCTCTTCATGCACTACTTTTTTTAAATGTCAAATGAAAGTATAGAGAATTTACCATGGGTGTAAAAATATTGAATCACTTCCCAAAACCACCTGTATCCTTGGATATTTGAGACATAAAGTTTCTGAGATACGTATAGCATGTCGAAGGAAATAAGTGCTTGAGCTGCTGAGAAGGACTCATAACTACAAAACCCCAGGGCTAATTTGGTAATTATGAGGCAGGATCATTATGTTTAACTCCCCAGCTATCCTAACTCATGACAAGTTCCTCTGACTAGTTAGTTCTTTCTTATTTCCCATTTTCTTGTTTGTCTGAAGCTCGCTATAAAACCAGTGTAATGCTGTGCTGTATCATGAGCTCCCACTCAGCTGTTTGATGCGCTATTTCTAAGAGGTCAGCCAAAAGCAAAAAACCCTTGAGCTCCAGGGGGAGCTCAAAGCCAGCTTGATACTTGCCCTCGTCGCTCCTTTGGTCTTTCCACTGCCCTTTTCCATTCTGTTATGGAGGTGTGACGAAGATGGTTTCATGAAACTGCAGTAAGAATGTATGGCTTGCATTAACTTGGGAAAAGATTCGGCAACATCCATGGAAGTACCAAGTTAGACTTCTTTTCTGGAGCATTGTTGCCATGCAAAATGTCTTGTAGAGTTTATAATCATTTATTTCTTACATTGCTCCAGGATGGAGAGATTTTGTAAAATCATCTCCCACAAAAGGGTATGAAGGGACTTAGCATTCAAGCAGTTTGCAAGACTAAGGAGTTGTAGGTGGCAGGAATAACAAGATGCAGCAGTACCAGACAGGAGGGAACGCCACTGAGGGTGACAGATATGGTAAAAGAGCAGAGAAATAAAAAGTAGAAAATCCTTTCAACACCTCAGTCTTGCAATGTTCTCCATTCAGGTACTATGTGCAGCTTTTGGCAACATAATTCAAGACAAAGAGTAGTCAACTAAAGGCAGAAAATCCATATTCAAGCAAGAAGAAGAGTGTAAGACCTCTGGGATAAAGGTTTGGTTTGTGCTGCTGAGAGAGGAGGATGCTGAATGAAGGACCACATTAATAACCTTTGGATTAGGTTGCAGAAAACAAATCATCGTGAAATGGTTGCAGGAAACAAATCATTGTGATATACAGACTGTTAGCTGCAACAAAAAGACTTGTGACTTTGTAAAATACTTCCCAGTTAAAAGAGTGGCAGAACTAGAGTGCACAGGAAAGTGACAATTTCTTCATCACTGCAAGTCTTTAACAAAGAAGGAGACAAGCATCTATCTCAAATAACCTGCCTTGGGGCACAGGGGAAGCCTGGACAGCCCCTAGTTCTAATAACAGATTTAGTTTGTTATTCAGCTGCTAACTTTTGAGGGAAGAGGAGCAGGGGAAATGCTGTGCCAAGCTGGAATTCAATCTAGACTTTGCAATATAAACAGTTAATACCCATGATTACGCCTCTCTATAATGATGACTATTGCTCCTTGCTCTTCGTCGAGCATTAGCTGTCAGCAAATAATAGATATAAGCTTTTCTAGGTTTACTAGTTTATTTAGCATCAGATCAGTCATGCAAGCCACTTACTGAAAGTAGACATCCCAGCACCAAAGCATTTTCTCATGGCTTATCAGCATTCCCATGCAAACACACAAGGAGGTACACTGGTCCCACATACAATACGGGGAAATAACAAAACGGTCATTTTTTTCTGGTTCAAATTTCTCCCTGGTTTACTTGCACAGTATCAGAAAAGTTACGACACAAACAGGCTTAATCAGAAGCAAAAGGGTACAGTAAACAAGCAGAGTATAAACTTCTATTTAGTTGCTTACATCTTTGCTAGTAGAAGAAAACAGTGTTGACAGTGCAGGATTTCTTACACATTAAGCAGTAAAATAAAGAGTCAGGAACACAAGACATGGACCTAATTTGAGAGAGTCTGCTATATATACTTACAATATTCTTCATTGCTCTTAATGAGTCCAGCCACCACCGCTCTGAGATCAATGAGCTTCTGTAACAGGCTTATAAAATACTTTTTGTTATTAGTCAAAGGCACCATTTTTCTGTTTGTCTTGGAAACATCAGCATATACCCTAACCATCCACCATACACTATTCTTGAATTAATAAAAGCACAAAATTCCCTCCTTATGGTCTGGTCCTCATCCAGCCAGGAGCCTCCAAACGAAGGCCAAACCAGTCACAAGCCCTTAATGTATCACATTTCTACAGGTTAAAACCAGTTTAAGCTGATGAGCTCCTTACTGTGGGTGTGGAGTAGCCAAGCAGCCTCTGCTTGGTACCCCTGGGCTTGCAAGGGTGTGGTGGTATAGCTCCTGGCGACTGACATACTTCTTCCCCCCGGCGAGACAGCCTCAATGATTCTTCCCTTTTCGGGCTCCCTGACAAGCTGGACCAGCCACCACTGCTGTTTTGCAAGAACCTCCTGTTGGTGGTGGACGTGGCAGTGCTGGGTTAACAGTTGGACTGCACAGTCTTTCCTAACCAATCTTTTCCAAATGTCTTTTCCAACCTGAATAGTTCTGTGGTTCTATGACTACGGTTCACCCTCCACCTCTCCATCTTTCCTTCTCCCTGAGTGACTAACCGTTTCAGAGGTAATTTTCTCACGAGCATAGGCCTCTCAACACCATGTATTCCAAAAAATAAACCCAAAAAAGCCCCCAAAAAACAACCAGACCCCAAAACAATGTCCCCTTATAGAACATTAAGTACAGTTTCTGCTATTTAATCAGAAGCATTAGCATGACATCTCATGAGGATGTGGTGTGAACAAGGAAGTGGTTCTTGTGCTCAACATCACAAAGAAGCAGTTTGGGTTAGCTCTCAGCAGTTAGTAGTTGTAAATGTCCTTGTTTCTAATTACTTTTCAGTAAAAAGTATCTTCGTTTGTAATTATGGTCTCCCTGCAACCAGGATGGTAATGATTTGAGCAGAGCAAACAAGGCACCTATCACAACACTGAGGGCAGTACACTGATGGTGGCACCAGCCTTGGATGCTCTGCAGGGTCGCTGTCATTCCCAAGGAAAGTACTTCTCAGAGAGGACATTGCTGCAGCAGGGTTTAGGAGGTATTTCAAAGATATTTTTGTCTAAATATACATACAGTCCATTTGCTTAGTTTCTTGAAATGTTTCATGACAAACTTCAGTTTTCCGTAAAAGACTACTTCAGGCCCCATAGCAAGCTGAGAGAGAAGAGACTAGGGGGACGTATTAATAGTACAAACAATATAACTTTGATGTCTTACAAAGAAAAGCGGGGTCAGTGGTGAGGTTTTCCTATCTGGAGTAGGCTGTCACTGGATAGATATGTTTGCACTACTTCCATAAACATGGCTAGTGAGGATGTCAGGAAAATAACAGAAATCAAGGAACTTGAAACCTCAGAATGCACATTTGTAGACACGTTTCACTTTATCTTTTGTTGTCACAAAGCTAAAAAGGAGCTCTCTTTGGTGTGTTCTCTAGCAGAGTTCTCTGGTGTGTTGTGGGCGTTTATTGTTCAGTGTTATTTGGGGATTTGTGTAGTTGTGCTCATTCATGCAAATTTCACATTTGTAAGTAACATCACCATGCTTTGTGATCTGAGGCCTGATAGGATAATGCAGACCCCTGTGCACAGTTCTGTGGATAAATAATTATGACTCAGTGGCTCCTAGAACATATGGTCTCTGGGACAGATCACTTGCCATTTGCAGCTGTAAATCAAACCCAATGGTTTGTCCTCAGCTTTCAAGTGACCAGAATAGCTGCTTTGAGACATTCAACATAATAATTTCAATTAGAAGACCCACCTCAGATCCACCCAACACAGGGATAAGAATTACAGTCTTTTTTCTTGTTGATGGACTTTCCCTGTGTGTACTTATGCAGATACAATGATTGGCTCCAGAGTTTTCTATTACAAAGCAGATCATTATTTACAGTTCCAGGCAACAAATGGGACCAAGTGTTCCAAACTGACTTTGCAGTTTCTTCTGCCAACACTGTAAATGTCAATGCTGCATAAAATATGATTCTATCAACTCATATTATGTAAACAATATTAAGAAGGTCACTGGTCATAGCACACATGATATTTTTCAGAGTTCCTAAGCCTGACTTGTCTCTTTGGATTGACCTAAACAATGTCCTCCACAGAGGGAAAAAGGTGCTGTTGACAAAGGAGCTTCCTGGTGCTGAAGAGCAGAACCTGGCATGGTGCTGTTCTTGTGCCTCTTTGCTCTGAACCCCTCATCCTGCGCTTGCAGCAGCCCAGGTGCTTTCATCTTCTGTTAGGAAAATAACCCAAGAAGCTGAATTCTTTTCTGTGTGTCTGGCATTTGTTGCACACCACTAAGCTATTTCTGTCAGCCAGGTATAGGCTCTTAAGAAAGGAATCTGAAGGTGCCAGGAAACAGCATGAAATGGGAAATGGAGAGGCAAAGTAGAAACACCTCTCCCTGGGTACTAACTGGCAGTGACAAATCACACCAGGGGTGGCTCACAGAGAAATTCACGTATACTTGACTGATAAAACCCAGACTTTTCCAGGAGCACAAGAGCAGGAGTGAAACCATCTGATGGAAGCAAGGGCAACAGCAGATTTGTCAGGGCAGAAAAGCTGAAACCTGCCAGGTGTCAGATGGCTCTTTACCCACTGACTGGCAGCTGACAGCCCTTCCTGAGTGTCCCTGGGCCACGAAAAAAAAGATGAAGCACAAAGGGAAAGAATAACAATGAGCCATTTGGCCATTAATGTTAACACTTGTTCTTGAAGCCAGAGTTTCAAATGGAAAAAAATAAATGGTCCCTTTCTTTTAAGCTTTGCTCTTTATGTATCTTCCGATGGGAGGAACTCCGTGCTACTTCACAGGGGCAAACACGTGCTGTTTAATACACCTTGGCCAATGAACGCCTTCCTGATATACAAATGAAGGGCCAGATTGTCAGTTCTCAGTCACACGTGCTGTGGATGGAGCATCACTGGGGGGCCTCTGTGCAGTTTGGGGCAGCTTGAACTCATCACTAAATGCTGTGTTTGTGTTGTCACTCCTCTTCAACCCCTGTACTGAGCACATGAAATGACAACGGCACTGAAGTAATCTTTTTCCCAGCTGTGTCTTGGAAGGACCCAAAGCTGGGCAAAACTCTGTACCACTGTATTTGTTATCTTTCATACTTTGATGTGGATTACTGAATTTCATCTAGTGATGATTTATGTATGCCAAACTGTTAATCATTATAGTTTCAGGTCCAGCTGAGTAATGCTGGCAAGGGACAAAAGATGGCTTAAAAGGTTCCTGCAACTTTTGATATGGACTTGGCTCTCAGAGATTGTTCAGCAGTCTCTGCTTCCTATTTGATAAATTTATATATTTATCTGTTCATTTACATATTCAGATTTTAATCTATAGTTTTACTGCTGAATTCAGAATTGGGCTGCTTCAGCTATTCCATTGTATTCCTGCTTCTGTACTATGCCTATTCCCACAATATTTGAATGCTTTCCAATAAGAACTAAGTTCATGACTGCATTCATGTTCTCTTTTCCACTCTGGAGAAGTAGAAGAGGATGTAAGTATTTGCTGAATATTTAGTTATATGCATGTATATTGTTCTATTCTTATATTAGTTAGAGGATTCACACTTCAAGGGATGTTCTTCACTGACCTCCAGCAATCTTCACTGAATGACTCTGGCCAGAAGTTTTACCTCCCAGATATAAAGAATCTGCAGTCTTGCCAGTAAAAGTTTATATATCTTCTGGAACTAAGATCATAAAATCACGAAATCACAGAATGGGTAAGTTGGAAGTGACCATCAGCATGGTCATCTGATCCCACTTCCCTGCTCAAACAAGGTTTCCTAAAGCACATTGCACAGGATTGTGTCCAGGTTCTGGAATATCTCCAGTGAGGGAGGCTTCACAGCCTGTCTGGGCAATCTGTCCCAGTGTGTGGTCACTGTACAGTAAACAAGTTCTTCCTCATGTTCAGAGGAAACGTCCTGGGCATCAGTTTCTGCCCATTGCCTCTTGTCCTATTGCTCAGCACCATGGAGAAGAGCATGGTCCATCCTCTTGGCACTCTTCTTTCAGGTATTCCTATATATTAATGAGATCCCCTCTCCGTCATCCCTTCTTAAGACTGAACAGGCCAAGCTCCCTCAGCTTTTCCTCATAAAAGAGCTGCTCCTGTCCCCTCATCATCTTTGTAACCCTCTGCAAGCCTCGCTTTAGAGCTCTGTGTCTAGACTAGGCAAATATTTAATTCCTATTTTTTCCCCTTTTCCTTCTTAATTTTCTTCTTATTCTGCAGTGCAGCTGATGATTTTTGTTCAACGAAACATGGTATTGTGCAGGGGCTTATCAGGGAATTTTATATAAATTTCTTTAAACAAAAGAAGAATGAACTCACTATTTATGTTCCAAGTGAACTAAGTCTGATAGGGAGGAAAGGACATTCTTTGAGTTATTATTGTTTTATAAAGTAACTTTAAGGATGTTCTGCCTGTCTCTTTTTTACCTTTATTATCTTCAGGACTTGCATGTATCCCTGAGTCTTGTCTCTAGGTCTAAATGCGCAATGTGCATCTTTCCTGGCCAGCCTCTGATGATTTTTGTTACATTAATGCCATGCCTCCATAAGCTACGCACTCATAACCTCAGCAGCAACAAGGTTGGCTCAGCCACACAAAATTGAGTTCTTCACCAGGAGAAACAGCCTGTGCACAAACCTGTGGTCAAGGCACTGTGCTGACGCTTCTGTCTGTCATTGCGTAAGCAGGCAACGTGCAGGACGCTGTGCAAGGATCTGCAGGGAGTCCTCCACCCCACACTTTCATATGCTGCTCTTAAGACCCCGGAGACGACCCAGCACGTGTGCAGGAGCAGAGGGACATTTATCTAGAAACAAGGGTTTATTTTCTAGAGTCCTGCTGCGTTTGCTGCTTGTCAGATATTGCTGTCCTTCTGCTGAGTTGGGCACTAACAACACCCAATATCATCTTCCCTTTCCCTGCTGTGGGGCAGCAGAAAATGTGGTGTTGTCTTCACTTCTGCCGTGGCTGCCAGCTGTGTCTGTGTTCCACTTGCAGTGTGAGTTGTACGAGAAGGTGATTCATTTGGAAAGTGCCGAGGCCTGGCTGCCAGTGAGCCACGGCCTCCTGCAGCCTGGGACTCCCTGCTAGTCCGAGCCACCTCAAAAAACTTTTTGTTTGATGCTTTTTTCCTGCTCTGCTACCACACAGCTTTTCAGAGAATTTTGCTTTATTCACCAAGGCAAAGGGAGTGCTGGGCAGTTTTTGTCACTCCATGTGTCCAACAGCCTGCTCATGTGTGGGGACAGAGTCCTTAGTAGCCTTCTGAAGAATCTGCTGTGTCAAAACCTTTTGCCTTGATGTTATTCTGCATTCAAAAGTTTGATTGCCATCTGTCTGCCTCTTTACAGCATGTTTGCACACTGTAAAGTACAAACTTCAGCCAACAAACCAGCAACAGGCTCACACAGTGTAATCTACTGTGTCATCCACAAAATTGCAAGCAGAAGTGTTTGAAATTACAGGAAATCTGTTCTATTTTGCAGGGAACCCTTCTGAACCTGGGAAAACCCCTGTTGTGGTCCAAAGGCAGGACTTCCTTAGCCATTTAACAGCCATCTGATCATCATCCTAGCTCTCAAATTTTAGACTACAATTGGCTAGTGCTGCAATCTGCTTTTAAAGGAAAAGTTTTGCTAAGTTCAAATACTTCAGAAAGATTTCAAGGTTCCCCCTTTTGTACTTGAAGAACTTTGTTTATGTGTTAAATATTCTAAAAAATTAAAGCTTAGGATTTCAACAGAAGAGAGCATGAATAACTTTCTACCTAGCTTATAACCGCAGATTTGGAAACATCTGGTTTATCTCCAGCAGTTTTAAAGTGTGTTCATATTTTTCAGCCACAGTAAGACACTGATGTTGCACATCCCAGTCTGAAATGCAGCAGATGCCACCAGAAGGGGATTTTTCAGACAAAGCCAATGCAAGTAACACTCCTGTCTTCCAGTGCATGCATACATCTAAGTGCTGTCATACATCAAAAGTATCAGCCAGGCACAGTGCTTTACTAAGTACTGGTAATCACAGACTCAGCACAGACATCCTGATTACTTAATGTTGAGTATGATAAAAGAAAACAAAGCAAAATACCAACTGAAGCCCCAGAGCCTTTATATACAAAACTGAGCTGCCTCTGAAGATCAGGCTGTCACAAAGAGGTCTCCTGTTGGATGCCATCAGTTCATAGTTATGATATGCTGTGGTATAATTTAGCAAAAACTACCAGTGGGAATCAGCTGGGATCACTTCTCAGCTCAAGAAATCATGCCTCAGATGAAGGAATTTATGCTCAAGCTCTCACAGATGTGCGTATCTCACAGAAGTGCGCAGCCAGCTCCATTTCTGCAGGTTTGAAGTAATTATAGCAAATGAAGGATGAAATCTTACAGAAATCCAGCCTCTCCCATCAGACTTCCTGACTGACTGAACTTGGATGACTTCACCACAGAATAAGGGGGTGGATTAAAGTAGCTGAGAAGTGCATTTTTCCTGCAGTGACCTCAAAGGAGCTAAGAGAGAGAGTAAAAAGTGAGACAGGTGGATGTACCTATGCTCTTCTCCAAAGTTATTAATCTTGCTGTACTTGTTTTCAAGGGAAAAACCTGTAAAAGTGTCGTGTTGGCCTGCACACAGCTGCCAGGCCCCCACCAGCTGTTTCAGCTGACCTCTAAGTGTGTCCCTTTAAAAATGAATGGATGCATGTACTTTAAATTTCAACCCTGCTTAGTTAGCAGAACTTTTTGTACAAGTTCAAAGAGTTCTAAGAAATGGATAAAAAAATCTCAAGTATAACAGATTCACTAGCATGCATTCTCACCCAGTAAAACAGGATCTTTAATCCTCCTTTATATATTATTTTAGAGCACATTTTATTTATTAAATTTACCATACGAATAACATTGTATTACCCTTTAATTTCATCAGGAAATGTAATTATTGAATGTTTTATTAAAGTCTTGTTTTTTTCAGTAGCTGCTATATTTTTTCAAGGCAAGTTGTGCAAGGCCTAAAAACAACATAAAAACAATTAAAGCAAAAGAGGAATGATGACTGTATTAGGATGTTACGCAACTATCAGTATTAAAAAGTTTAACAAGCACAAATGACATTTTTGTACATCGGATTCTTTTTGCCATTTCTGTAATATATCAGTACAATAGTCACATGCTGTCAAATAGATAACAAACAAGTGTAAGTGCTCATACACACTGATGCACATTAGTTTTTCAGTTCCTATCAATCACATTCAACAAAAACATCAAGATAGCTGAAGAGCCTGACCCTACTTTTGCAAGCTGATCGATGCACACAGCTGGTAACCCAAGACACAGGAGCTCTGGGTGGATGCAAGATCTGTGCTGGTGGATCATTTTACAGGAGGGGTCCTTTGTTAGGAAAATGTAGACTAATTACAAGTGGAAACTACTCACTCACATGAGGTGAAACTACCCAGGAACCAACTAGATTATACTACTTGCTCCCAGACCTTGCATAAGAGTGTTTCCCCAAAGCAAAATCAGTAAGTTGTGGAATAGCTTCCTTCAAGCATTTACAACTTATTTAAATGCAGATTATTCCCTTAGGGCCTATAAAATGTCTTCTAGCTGCAGAGTTTAGCATTTTAATGAATAAATATAATGGTATGCCAAAAATTTGCATCTACTCTAGTCCTTGTTTAGTCTATGGTTTTGTCTTGCTAAGACTTCACTATGGAATGAAATGGCAGAAATCTGAGTGATTTTGGTTGTTATTAAAATATTGTATATAAACAGGAAAAGTCAGAATAAGGCATTCTCAATGCAAGCTTGAACAATGTACATTTTCATGCCCAGTGGAACTACCATTTCAATTTCTTCCCAGAAGTAGTGGAATGTTGGTTGTTTTTTTTTTTTTTTTGCATGTAAATCCCCAAATACTTTTTCAATTTTACAGATAAAAAGCATTATTTAATACATCAGTTTTAAAAGCATTGGTTTGGTATTTCCTTCCATTTTGTCTGCCAAAGGACTATGAACCTGGAAGGAAACAGTTCAAAGAAACTCACAACATAGATAAGACACCTACTTCCATAAAACCAAACAAAATAGCATTTTGTTTCAAATGCCACCTAGGAACACTAGATTGATGAAGTATGCACATTATGGTAGGTAGTTAATAATCCCCATGTTTTCACCTGCCGGTATTACTGCAAATTATACTGTTTCCATGACATGCCTAATGGAACAGTTTACTATTTTCATAAGCAGTCACATGCACTGAAAGTAGGATCACCAGGCGGGGCCTGTGGCACCCCGAAGCAGAACCAGAGAGGCCAAGCTTGCTAATCTCTCTCGCTGAATGACAAGGTAGCTGGTGTATGAAATGACACATCTCCGGTGGCACGAGTGAGCAGCGTCGACCTAAGGCATTTCTTCTGGAGCTGCTGCTGCTTCCTGAGTGGGTTTCTCCGCAGGCTGGGCATCACGGGCGGGCGTGGGGCTGTGGCCGGGCTTGTGGCCATCGTGGGCGCTGTGGCTGCTGGCGCTGCCGAGGCGCGTGGAGGCCACCACGGCTTTCACTGCGGCCTGGGAGAGAGAGGACCAAGCAAACATTGCTTAGGGGGCACGGCCAGTCGGCACCGCGGCCTCAGCACCACCCCAAGAGGGAGTGCAACCGCGTTTGGTCTTCCTGGGAATGTCAAGTTTGGATACCTGCCTGGCCCTGGGTAGGTTTAGAAGGCCACCTGGAATACTGGATTGAGGTTTAAAATGGCTGCTTTCACAAGGTTACGGGTTGGGTGACATGAACATAACTTTCTTTTCAGCTGTACCTGCTGCATGTTTTGTTTTGTTTTGTTTTGTTTTGTTTTGTTTTGTTTTGGTGGTTTTTTTGTTTGTTTTAGAAATTGCTTCAGGTGTCCTGTGTTGAAGCTGGATGGCAAAAAAGAAAGTCATCATCTTCTGTCATAATAATAACAACAGTATTATCGCTGATTATTCCATGAAAATTTCACAAAGGAACACAGTATTTATCCCTATTGCACCGTTGCATATGCCAAGCACAATGTTGCGGAGCACATGGGCAACTTCCTAAGTATAGACATATAAAAATACACATTGGGGTAGGCTTTCATATCACATGAAATATCACGAAATGAAGACACACATGAAGACAGTTATATTAGCCCTTGCCTTGAAGAGTTTTATTGGCTGAAAAAAACCAGACATATAGAGGTGAGGAAAAGAAATGCTAATCTCTGTGTGTGACAACTCAAGCTATTTTTGCCTTGGCAGCTTTTGCTTAGGCATCAAAGAAGTGGGTCTGCAGGAAGAAATGAAGAACATGGAAGGTTTTGTGGATTCTTTGGAGAGGTAATCACACACAAAAAAACCACACACACACACACACACAAAAAACCAAACAGAAAACTCTCACAAAGAAATAAAAAGGAAAAAAACAGATAACATAAACATTGTCAATAAAAAAGAATCAGCTAAAACAGATTATGAAGCAATACTATAAGGCATAAACCAAAAGACGTGGCAAGAGTTTTGGAAGTGAGAGACTAGACCCCTTAAAGGAAAAATCACAGACATCCACATTAATGGTGAGAAGACTCTGGAAAGCTGATTACAGACAGAAAAAGCCACTCGATACTATAATGTCTAATGATACCCTCCATGTGATTTACTCTCCCAAGCCATGTTGGATGTTTATGAAACAAATTCAGCACAGATTATGAGAAACCAAATCTTGACTGAGACCGTTAGAGTTATTCTATAAAAATATGTTTTTACATAAAGAAAGCCTGGTGATGGACTTTTATGTTGGGAAAGAGGAGATAATTACATATTATGCCTACTAACAAAACAACAGCTAAAACGTGTACTCACTACTTGGATGTCTGGTTTCATTTTATTTGTTTGACCAGGAATTAATTGTCTAAAAATTTATTGTTTATTTTATGGATATATTTGTGTAAAACTATTAACTCTACAAGAACTGCTAACTTCAATCAATCCTCTTAATAATTGGAGATTTGGTCATTTAATCTTTAATGGAGAAGCAATGAAGAAACAAACTTATAAAAAGCAATAGTTTGTAATTACAAAAGAATAAATTGATTGACTGTAGGGGTCTAAATAAAATCAGCTTCAAAAAATACCTCTAGTGTAAAAATATAAAGAAAAACAAAATCAGAACATCGATGTGAATTATATCTACAATCTCAGAGAACTTTATAAATGACAAAACAAATTTCTTTGCCCTGTAGATATTCTCTGCCACAGTTGTCTACTAAAAAAAAAATAGCCAAGTCAAAGTTGAGGCTCAGTTTTTTGTGAATTGGTTTTCGTATGGGATTTACTGAAGCTCTCAGTTAAGTTGCTTTTTACTCTTATTTCCTGGGGCTACAAGAGCAGCTTCACTGTAGCTGTTGGTAACAATTTCTGTGTTGAAGCATCCCTGGAAGTGTTTCCTGAGCAGAAGAAATTCTTTAAAAACTGAAAAAAAGCTTAGGGGAGAAGAAAGTTTCCTGATGCTATATCAGTCAAGTGCCAAGTTGCCTGCTGTTTGCACCTAAAGATGTGTCCCTGCTTCTTCCCATGGTAGATATGTAGACTGGATGGTAAAGGAGCATCCTGGGGACATTTTATGGACCTACACAACTGAAATGCTGACTCTGGTTTGTAGAGAAGGATGGCTTAAATCTTGTGCTTTGTATTGATAGATACAGGTAATTCAGGGTGTCTTAGGGATCAAAATATGCTTTAATAGACTAATTTTCTTCCAGATTTATGGATGCTCATTAAGAAATTACTCAGTATGTTGTTTTTTCTGGTCAGTAGTCTCAGGATACACAAGCAGTACAGGGCAGACGGGTGGACAGAAGTAAGAAAGGAAGAAGGGAAAAAAAGAAGGAAAGTAAGGACTTTATGAAAGCTGTGTACATTCTCAGCAGCTCTATCTGTGTAGATAGAGTTTTCAATCAACTTCACACATCTTTATTTGTTTGGCTTCAGTCATCAATTAAATCAGCTTCAAACTTCTTCGATCTTCATCAGACATCTTAAATAAAAAGTTTCCATAAGACCATGGTGATGCCTTAGGTTCTAGCTTTTGTATTTTTAAATCCTGTACTGCCTAGAGTGTAACCTGAAGTTTCTTGTAGCCTGTTGGCTGCTGCTCTCTTATGCCAGATAGAAATAACAAAGCCTCTCCGAGCTTGTTGTTCAAGGACACTTGGGCTGTCCTAGGCCCAAAAGGTGCAAACCAGGGCCTCTGGAGAGGTGGAGAAATTGAAGAAATTACATCATTAGCTAAAGTTTTAATTGGTGAATTTATGCTGATATGCAGATGAACCAAACCTATAAAAGTGTGAAGAACTCGTGACTCCTCATCCATCTTGGGGTCCATCTTGGGGTCCATTTTGGATGTAGCCTTTGGCTCCCCAGGGTGTGCCTTCGAAGGCCTTTCAAATAAATATCCACCTTTATTCCCTTACTCCTGTCTAGTCTCTGTTTCAAGGTAGACCCTCAAGGCATCAATGGAATGTTATGCTCAAAAATGTGCAAGGTTTCTGCAAGGCTACTAATTTAATTGCATGCTTTCATAGCCGAAACAGAGACTATGAGCAGAGACTTGCCTTAAGTTTACGCCGGGCATTGAATTCTTGAAGTTTCTTTTGTGCGTTGTCCATATGTGCAAAGTTTATTGCCTTCCCTGTGACCCAAGGGTGCTGCAAGGCTTGCAGAGTGGTGAGGCGTTTCTTGGGGTCTAAAACAATCAACTTTTTAACCTGCATCGCAAGCAAGAAATACAAAAGACTGTCAACCTTATTCTTCATTCAAATTTACCTAGTTTTGCATTTGGGGGCTCTGTCTTGGTTTGGGGATCATCTTAGGTGAGACATTCTAAGAAACCAACAAGAATTTTCGTTTGTGTTTTTGCAAGTGTTTTGCTTCTGGCGTTTCTTGGTCCTCCATAAATACCATCTGATTAAGACAGCCACTAAGGGGGAAGAGAGAAGAGAAAGAATCATCTGGTTACCATCATATTAAGGGTATGTACCAATGCAGATGACCTGCATCTATTGTAGGCTCTTTCATGTCTGAATTGTCACAAAACCCTAGGAGATTCTCAAAATCTCTGAGCAGTATCTCTACTTTTGGATTTGGACAAGTTTTAAACTGGATTAGAAGTTTTAAATTATAGCATATGCAGCTGATGCAGACTTGTACCACAGAGTCCCTGTCAGGTACATCACAAAGGAAATGTTTCTTTCCGTGACTGTGAAACCTCAGGTACACATGAAAAAAAGCACTTGTACAAGTGTTTCTGTCCTAGCCCACTCAAACTAACGCTGCTTACACCATTCCTTCTGTCACAAAAGCCAGCAAACCTGCACTTCTACAAACATCATAGTAGGTGATTTTTGGGAAAAAGGCACTGCAAACATACCCTGGGGCCTGGAGATGGTCCTGCTGGGTACAAAGTGTGTCCAGTCAAACGACATTCCATGGGTTTTATTGTATCTCTGGACAAGTGGTGTTTTAAAAAAAGAAGAAAGGTGAGGATGGAGTAACAGTACACAGATGGCACTCTGCAGAGCCGCTTACGCAGCTCTCCTGACTGCAGGCCCTCTTGGAGCAGAGTGCAAGTGATGGCACAGGGCTCCACTGCTCCTATGTGCCCAAGGGTGAGGGAAAGCTCGCTTCAGGGTTCTCTGAAATTTCCCTCCAAAGAGCTTTTAAAGAAACTTAGTGCCCTGAAGTGGGTGCAGGAGAACAGGCATGTGGTGAATACTGGTTGCGTCTCCAAGGAAGAACTTGAGTTAAGCAAATCACTTCAGCTGAACACCGAACTGCCCACGGCACGGGTTTTGAGAGTCATGGTCGTCATCCTTATCTAGAACTTGCTATACAATGTTCAGACCTGAAGCCTTGAGCTTTACTTTACTAAAACAGTATGGAGCAGTTTGGACAAAAGCTTTACCTGCAGACTGCTATTTATCTGGCAGTAAGTTATATTTTTTTGGCTTTAGAAAAACTTCATATCTCACAAAAAACCAAAAAAGTACTTTGAACTTCTACAGTCCTTGCATTTGAAATATCCTGAAGTACTTCACTAACACCAATGATGTAGTATTTTGTAGCAAAGTTTTTGTAAGTAATATGGCACAGAGCACTTGTGTTTTCAGTGCTAATGAAATAACTGTGTTATGCAAGTTATTATTGACAAAAGTCAGACTCAAGCATACCTATCTTTGCAGATCAGTGTCTCCTGGATCCAAATTACTTTATCCAGTAATAAAAGAATACAGCGCAGATAGCATGCCAGCCCTTGCATTTTGCTAATGGACCATATTTAAAAGGAAACAGTCTTTCCTCACCTACTAAAAAAAAGCTTAAATAGACAGAAAAAGTGTGTCAGAAAAAGCAGTGCAGGGGGGGGCGTTTCATTCCTTTTTACATTCTTCCCCAAAGTTCAGGCTTGCAAACTGCATGAAAAGAAGGGCTTGTTTCTACATTCCCCTGAAGGTGCTTGCCCGGAAAAGAGGAACAGTGAAACACTTCAGAGCTGGAAGGAAAGGCAGGCATACATGAACATTGTGACAGCTGCCAACGAGTTGTGGCTTACTTCAGAGAAGAACCTGAATATCCATGGTTCTCAGTGCAAAATTACAGCACTGGACTAACAGGGGATATTAACAGCACCATAATAGCATAACAGCAAAGACAAGAGGAAACAATTATGAGCAATTAATTAACCAATTATTCTGCTCCCACCCCAAAATGGATACTTTCTCAGTGGCAGCAATACTAAATACTACAGTCTTGTTTTTGCTTTACTTACTAAATCCTTGGCATTCAGAGATACATCATCCCACCAGGGGGACACAAAGTCATATTCACAGTTCAGGATTCTCTTAAACATATACTGATCTCCCCTTTCATCATAAAATGGTTCAAAGCCACAAAGTCTGCAAGGATAAAAAAAGAAATGAATTTATCAAAGTTTAAGTAGTCTTGGGTTGTTAGAAACAATTCATGGGAGTATTTTTCCCCACTGTGTATCCCATAGATCACTTTGAGAAACTCATGAACTCTTAATTCTACAGAGCAGAGAGAAATGTGGTCGTAAGTATTCTAAAGCACTGGGAAAGGTTTTTCTGACTGTTAGTTTTGTATTTTCACGTGTGTTTAATTGGAAGTATTTATACAGGATCATAGAACATTTATCAGAATCCCCGTAAC
The DNA here is from genome assembly GCA_013397775.1 of Eulacestoma nigropectus. Lineage (NCBI taxonomy): Eukaryota > Metazoa > Chordata > Aves > Passeriformes > Eulacestoma > Eulacestoma nigropectus. Next base: position 344,253 of record VZTE01003721.1, read on the forward strand.
TCTTGCCAGAGGAATAGGAATTAGCTGAGGAAACCCATCTTACACATGAAGTTAGACGTTTTTATATATCCAGTTAGAACTGATTTTTAGTCATGTTCATCCCTGTACATTTTTTCATCCTATCAGCCACAGTATGTAAAAACCTTTCGTAGGTTTTCATGATCAGCCCTCATCTTTACTTAGGTAACCTACATACTACCTAGAAATCTTGTGATCTCACTAATGACTGCATTTATGAATACATTGAATGATACAGATCCCAGCAGAGATCCACACTGCTGGCCCCAGGGAAAGCAGACTCATAGATGTGTTTTCCATTTGTATAATGTCCTTTTTTATCACTTCACTGCACTTTAATCATGCCTGCACACATAATCAGATTTTTTAAAGTGAGTTTCCTATTCAGCCAGTATGTGACCTGAGCTTGACAGAAAGTCTATCTGCTGATCTGCCTCCAGAAAATGCAACAAGCAGTAAGATGATGAGAGGAAAACAACAGCAGATCATAAACATCAAGACAGCAAGAAATCTAGAAAAACCTTACATTTTAACCTGTTTTTGTATTTTTAAACACAATCAATGTGCTTACTGTCCTGAAAAAGGAGGCTGAGGTTCAAGGAAGAAATGTGGGTTTGGGAGTGGTGCACAGCCGTGGGTGGAACAGCTGCATCACATTCCACTGCTGAGGAGGAAAAACACCTCGTTGTAAGCACATTCTGGGCACATTATTTTTCCGAGTCTGGCAGAGATGTATTAAAACACAAGGATCCAGCCTTCAAACCTTGTGTTTCAGCAGGTGGTGGCCAGCCAGAGCCCCTCTGCTACTCCCCTCCCGTTTCCTGCCTCTCCCACCACCATTTCTGGGCTTGCAGCAGGTCCCCATGGAACTCCCCTGAGCATGGCCCCTCACTGGCTCAGCCCAAATGGCCTTTTGGATCCGGGTAACTGATGACAGTGAGAACCTGCTTAAGCCTTGCTGTGACTGTGTTGGAAGCCTCCTAAGTTTTCACTGTAACTCACTTCCATCACCTATTGTTTTCTTATGAACAATTTCCATAGATATGCTTCTACCTAAAAATACATTTCAGCAGAGAGTTTTGGGGTTTTTTTTTCTCTGCATGCCATAATAGATGAGTAAATCTAGAGGTGTGATTTCAAATTAGGTTAATTAAATCATTGCAAGACGTAGGGCGGCTGTTCTTGATTTCATTTTATTTTGAAATAACATTTTATTATGGTGATTCACTTTAAATTGATTACCTACAAATAAAGGAAAAGTCAATGTAAACAGCTTAAAAAACTACTAAAAATGACCAGATGGTGTTTTGTGTCCTTTTAAGTAAATTAGTAAAATAACTCCTCTAACTAAATCCATGCAATTTCAACTACAGGCAAAGCCTCTGTATTTGTTGACCACTATCTGCATCTCAAACCTGCAGAAGAATTTCTAAGCTGCTTTGGGAATACAAAAGGACTGCTCCTCTTGTCTGTTAAAACTATACATGTGGCTTCCCTGGAATTATGACAGTTCACCAATAGGTCTTAATATAATTTGCCTCAGGAAAAACTGTTCCATCAATGTGTCAAAACTTTTTTTAATCAAATGGTAAGTCCACTTCCATTAACGACAAGATGCAGTTTCATGCAGATCCTCTGTAACATGGTTGCTAACTTTTAACATCCACTCCATTTTGTGGGGACATACAGGAATGGGGTTTTTTTGACTCTTTGTAAGTGGGTTTCCTCTACTGAACTATGAGACTGAGTCATGCAACATTGTCCTCTGGGCTCCAGGATTAATGAATTAGTAATTTTGCATGTACCTTTCTGGTCTCAGTTTCTAATCCATCAGATATATTGATCCTTGAAGCTTTACACATAATAGAAGAGTTTTAAATGTGGAATACTGTTAAAGCTAAATGGAAAAGACAGCCAGGTTGATTTTTGCCTGGCTTATTCCTGTAGATCAAATTGGATTTCGAGGTGGGAGTGGGACAGGATTAGAAGGAGGAAGAATAGAAGAATATCTATACTGATGCAGCCGCATCCAGAGCAGGAACTCACACACTTGCGTTTACACACATGCAGAGGTTTAATGTGGCTTGGGAGCATGCCCTAAACAGCTGGAAGGTTTTGAGAATCTGCATATAGAAAATGCCAGTCCAGATATTCAGGTAGGAATTGTTTGGAGTTTGATTGGACCTTGCCTACATTTGAAAACAAGTTCTGCTTAAGAAAAGACCTTAGTTTGAAGTGCTACAACTTCATTAAGCCTTGAATAACTAGGAAAGGCCATAACTTAATCTAGGTGGCTTTATAAAGGGACAACAAAAGTCACCTCTCCAGTCTTAGGGACTGCCTTGTTGGCAAATTTCGTATCTCTCTGTCATGAGTGGAAACCCTAGAAGTGACAAGAAATGAGCACCTGGCAGGCAATATCTGAGATGTGATCTTCAACACAAGGTCTGGATCTTAAACCAGACCTTGACACAAAGATACACACATTTGAAAAGGAGCAGATAACAAAATGGCAAATAGGAATATTGTAGCCTATTATTTACAGGTACCCAAAAGGAAACCTGTGAACCATTTAAGGCTTATGTGCAGAACAAAAGATGTTTCCTGACATTACCATCAGAGTGTTTATATATCCTTACATGGACTTTTAGTATAAACTCTAGAGGATGTAATTCTTTCTTTGCAAAAGATGAAAAGAAAATAATTGTATTATTGCACACTGTACTTGCTGGACATAGTTAATCCTAGTAGGGGAGAGATAATGCCCCACATGTGTATAATCCTCCCTATCTTTAAGGTACCTGTGTAAAATCTCATTTTCTTCCCATAAAAGTCATCCTAGAAGTATTGTGTATAACTACACAAGCCATTTTAGCATTGTCATTGCCAAGGGTCTAAATTAAGTCTAATAATTATTCTCCCATAAAGAGGAGAGTCAACACATCATATGCAATTTTCCCTTCTCAATAATCTTCCTTTGAAAGATTTAATCAATACAATAAAGTAATTACAATTCTCACCAATTGAATCATGACTAGCCACAATAAGACTTAGACACAAATGCCTACTTTTAGACACAGCTGTTTGGAACTTTTTGTCTATACTCGTTCAGATTAATAGCATGATACTGCACAGATCTTGCTGCTGTTCAGGAAGAAGTGTTGTATTTATCAAATATTTAAACTGTTTTGCCATGCTCCTCTAGGATTTGACTTACTTCAGTAAGATTAGGAATATAATAATTAAAGTTCAAGATCTTGTCTCTTCCAATGGCACAGCTCACAGAGTCATGACATCCTGTGGGTGCTAAAAAGTGTGGGTGCTGCAGCACTGTCTGCACTTACAGGATGTAGGTGATAATCCCCAGGGACCACATGTCCACCTCAGGGCCATAGGCACATCCCCGTAGTATCTCTGGTGCTGCAGAGGACAAAATACTTGTCAGTAACATGAAAGTTCAGGGAAGAAATAAGAGTCACAAAGTCAGTTAAAGTCCATGCACGGTCGTGTCTTTTACAAAAAGTTAGGACTGCCCATTCAAGCCCTTAATTAGGCAAATGATTCCCTTCACTGAATATGAAACAAGACAGGTCATGCCCAAGCAGAGCCAGAATAAAATGAGAAGTGTACTTTTCTTTCAAATTGTTTTTTACATTTGTGAAAGGAACCACAGAAAGCTACAGCTGCACTGGAGGTGAGATGTGACCAAGAAGGTGGCGCTTTAACTTCAGTATTTTACTTAGTGTTTTTATAAATACATCAATGACAAAAAGAAGGCCAGTGAAAATCTCCATCCTTTATTGGATGCAGAGGCAAACACTGGAACCAAGGATGAGGAAAAGGCTGAGGTACTTAATGCCTTCTTTGCTTCAGTCCTCAACAGTAAGGCCTGTTGTCCTCAGAGAACCAGCCCCTGAGCTGGCAGACAGGGACAGAGAGCAGAACAGACCCTGTGCAATCCACGAGGAGGGAGAGAGTGACCTGCTGAGCCACTTAGACACTCACAAGTGCATGGAACCAGATGGGATTCATCCAAGGGTGCTGAGAGCTGGCGGAGGAGCTTGCCAAGCTGCTCTACATCATTGATCTTCAGTCTTGTCTAAGTGGGGAGGTCCCAGACGATTTGGAGGTTGGCTAATGTGATGTTCATCCACAAGAAGGGCTGGAAGATGGATGCAGGAAACTACAGGCCTGTGAGCCTGACCTTGGTGCCAGGGAAGGTCATGGAGAAGATCATCTTGAGTGCGATCACACAGCACATACAGGACAGGGGATCAGGTGCTGCCAGCAGGGGTTCAGGAATGGCAGGTCCTGCCTGACCAACCTGATCTCCTTTTATGGGCAGGTGATCCACCTGGTGGATGAGGGGAGGGCTGTGGATGTTGTCTATGGGGTCTTTAGTAAAGCCTTTGGCACTGTCTCCCACAGCAATCTCCTGGAGAAACTGGCTGCTCATGGCTTGGGCAGGTGTGGTGTCACCGGGTGAAAAACTGTCTGGACATCTGGACCCAGGGAGGGGTGGTGAATGGGGTTAGATCCAGCTGGTGACTGGGCACCAGAGGGGTTCCCTGGGGCTCAGTGTTGGGGCCAGTCCTGTTTTACGTCTTTATCATGATGATCTGGATGAGAGGATCGAGGGCACCCTCAGTCAGTTTGCAGATGACACCAAGTCAGGCGGGGACTAGGAAAGCTGTACAGAGGGATGTGGACAGGCTGGATCCACAGGCCAATGGCATGAGGTTCAACGAGATTAAGTGCCAGTCCTGCCTTTGGCCACAACAACCCCCTGAAGTTCTACAGGCTGGGGGCAGAGTGGCTGGAAAACTGCTCAGCAGGAAAGGACCTGGGTGTGCTGGTTGACGGCAGCTGAACATGAGCCAGCTGTGCCCAGGTGGCCGAAAAGGCCAAGGGTATTCTGGCCTGTGTCAGCAACAGTGGGGCAGCAGGAGCAGGGCAGTGACCGTCCCCGTGTGCTGGGCCCCGGTGAGGCTGCAGCTCTAGTGCTGTGTCCAGTTTGGGGCCCCTCACAATCAGGAGGACCTTGAGGGGCTGGAGCATGTCCAGAGAAGGGCAACAAAACTGGTGAAGATAGAGAGAATAAGTCCTAAGAGGAGCAGCTGAGGGAGCTGGGAGTGTTTAGCTTGGAGAAAAGGAGGCTCAGGGATACCTTATTAATCTCTACAACTACCTGGATAGAGGTTGTAGTAGGGTGAGGATTGGCTTCCTCTACGACGTAACAATGACAGGTCAAGAGAAAATGGCTCAAGCTTCCCTAGGGGAGGTTCAGGTTGGACATTAGGAAGAATTTTCTCACAGAAAGGATGGTTAAGCATTGGAACAGGCTGCCCAGGGAGATGGTGGAATCATCACCTCTGGAGCTGCTCAAGAAACAACTGCACATGGCCCTTAGTGCCATGGTTTAGTGAACCTCTCTGTAGCATGTAGGTTTAGTGGGCCTGGTGGTGTTCAGTCAAAGGTTGGACTTAACGATCTTGGAGGTTTTTTCCAAAATCAGTGGTTCTATGATTCTATTCACTTGGCACTTTATTTAGGCTTTATTTTTGATATTCTGTTTTAGTTGGAAGGAAAGACAGACAATTTCAGGCAGTTGCTTTTGCTGCAGGGAGGAGTAGGCAGAAAGAACAGGCAGTTTTGGGGGACTCCAGCTCTGCAACAGTCAAGAGGAGTCAACGTCTGCCCAAGCAGCTTGACAGGCACAGCTTGAGGACCCTGGTCCCACTGAACCTGTGATGACTGCCACATTTCTAGAGCACAGTGGACTGGCTGTACTTACATGCATCAATGCAATCTCTTCCCCCTCCCACATTACACTTGCACAGCTATGAAGAGAAGGGCTTTTAGTATTTTTTAAGATTTCCAGAAGTTTGCTTTTGGTGAATGGATTTGTCTGCCACATTGCTGTTAGTTTAGATGTTGCCTGTAACAGACTGATCATGAATCACTGCTTTGCACTGGCTTAATTTTTTGTGCTACTCTCAGAAATCCCTTATGTTCTTCTTGTTAAGTTCACTGAAGACACAACATTGCAGCAAATTAAGTTCTTTGTGACCATCCTCGTGCCTTCAGTTCTCTGCATCCATCTGCACATCCCAAGGACTGTAGACTGTCAAGTCTTGATGCCAAAGTATTCAGACTCCAGTATGTGTTTTTGTTGCTGTGTCCTTTCTGGAGAAGCTGCTGATAGATGGGTGGGCAGGATGTGGGAGCTGGCAGCCCAGAACCATCAATTATTCACAGTTTAATTTGGCATTTAAACAGTATTTCTCCTGGGTTTCCTTCAGTTCTGGAAAGTAATGCTTGAATATTTTCCGGGCACCAGGAATTCTGCATGGTCAGTTAACTTGAGTTGTAAATCAAGGATTGCTATAGGCACATGACTATAGGCACAAAGCTCCTTTTTTCTCTTCTCTGCAGAGATATTCAGCCTCAATCCTTCCCACCAAGTCAACATAACTCTGAAGGCTCTTCTACGGGAATAAGCCTTATCCTATTTTTATTGTACACAAAGATGGGCATAAAAAGGGCTAAGCACTAACTATGGATGTGTGGCATTGGCTGTGTAACTGTCACAAGAGAAGACAACCAGAACATTAATAGCTAATACATGAAATACAGTTTTGTGAAACAAACTGGGCTGGAATTAGGTGCTGCTCTAAAGCAGACTGGGCACTTGTGTGTGCTTTGCAGGCAATGTCATAGAAGGTAATGGACAATGACAATGTCACCTGAATTGCATTACCAGCTGTTCTACAAGGTGATCTCATGGTCTTCTCCAGTGTCCTCTTTCCTTTGACTCCACAGTTATAAAAGCAAATGTAAGTAACAAAACAACATACCACAGTACCCTGGAGTTCCGCAAACTGTCTTCATGGTCACATGATCTTCCACGATCTTGGAAAGTCCAAAGTCAGCTGTTAAGATGATTTGGGAATATTAATGTTCTTACTCCCTGTAATTATGTTTTTTTTAATGTTGTATGTACAATTAAATAAACATTTATACATTAAATGAATGGTACTGACATTTCCAGAAGTAAGAACTGATTTAAAGAATCTACCCAGGCTGCAATCCAGAAGCAAAATTCGCTGTACAAATGAGTATTCCTGGCTCTTGTTTGACAGAAATGTAGCTTATTGTATTTTATTCTGAAAACTGCACAAAGCTAGTACAGTGGGAGGCCTAGGGGCATACAAGCAGAGATCCAGAAATATATTTTAGGTATATATTCAGTTTCCACTCTGTGGGTAATCCAATAAAATTATGAGAACGATTTCAGGTTGCTATTTTGGACAAGGTTCAGAATATGTAGTCTCTGCAAGACAAAATCCCAGCAGTATTTTGATAGAAGGCTTCTAGGGACATAAAGATGGTGTCAGAAGAAGTATTGATCATTCTTTCTGCAGTGTTTCCACCCTAAATTATGATTCAGAGAGCAAGTGCCTTCATGACAATACACACTGTACTTGCATGACTCCTTTTTAAAAATCATAAAAATTGAAGTGTTCACAACTCTTTTTTTCACCAAGGATAAATTGACCTTATTCAAATTCCAGTTTAGGTGTTGACAATCACCTTTACCTTAAAAATGTAAAATAAAAGTATTTGATTTCGTTTTGTTAGGCCGAATACAAAAGTTTTGACTCAAGATCAGCATAAAAATAAGTCACTTGTTCCTAAATGGCTATCCTTTATGTATTATTATTTATCTAATTAGAAATACAATTTTATAGACAAAGCCACTCATTGTAAAGTGGATTTCAATTTAAACAAGATAATGACCTTACCAAGAAGATAAAGAATTGTGGCAGTTAGGAAATGCTTCAAAAGCCCTACACACTCTGGACGTCAAACCAAAACCACTGGTGCTGCATTAAATTATCAAGTTCAGAGCCTTTCCAGGAAAGATAAGAACTAGGATAAGATATAAATTAAGATACCATCACCCTGAGAACCAAGACGTTCCTAGAAATTGATACTAAATTGCTTGAGGCCAGTTAATGGAAATTTGGCTCCAGAAACACATGATGAACACCAGCCTGAGGAACATGGAAACACTCGCTCCGAAGGGAGCACCAGGCGGTATTTCCAAACTGGTGATACATGGCTCAAAAGAGTTGCACAGACACTCCTTGTTGCTCAAGCAAGAGCTAGGCATGTCCAGAATTTTTGGAGGTCATACCCTTTGGAAATGTCTGCCGTCTCCAACAGAACTGGCGCAATACGTTCCTGATCAGGAGAGCCTTGTCCCTCCTCATGCCCTCTGTGATGCTGACCATGCTTCAGAGAGTTTCCCTGTGCTCTTTGCAAAGATCTCTCCGTGTCCCTCAAATCTGCCTTCAAAACAGAAGTCAGCCTTGCTCAGCCTGCTTTCTACCACTTCTCTGCACATTTTTATTTTCATGCTAATATATCTTTACTCTTAAGGTACTAGTTTAACAGAGAAAAAGAGGCATAGAAGTGGTGCACAGAACTTTATGCTGTTCTCATGATCCTTCTTGTTCCCCGTGCTTTATTCTCTGCCACGTTCTGCATGATTTTGGCTATAAATTCTCTAAGCAAGCATCTAGACTTGCATTGGTTTTGAAACTACCATGTACAGCTGTGCTGCTGAAGTAACATGCTGTTCATTAAGCACTGGCTTCAAATAGGGTGGTTGTGAGATGCATATACTCCAAACATCAGTTAGCACATATTAGGGTGCAAAGGCATGAGGGAAACACACATTTAATGCTGCTCACCAATTTTTAATGGTGCATCTGGTGCTGGTGTTGCATAGAGTAGATTTTCTGGCTTCAAGTCCCGATGCACAATCCCATTTGCATGCAGGTACTGAAAAAAGAGAAAGTCAAAGCATGTAAATGAGAATGGTCAAGCATGAGTTGACATCCTTCTAATTCGCTATAGCAGCAGATTAATATTTGCTCTGTGTGTGACACAGAGTTGCTTCACTAGTTTTCAGCAGCTCTTTTTTCTGGAAACTTGCTCAGCGTAGGATCCTTGGATTCATACTGTAATCTGAATAGGAAAATAAAATTTGGGAAGGCAGAGGTAACATCGTGTTCATTTGGGAACAAAAACATCTCAGAAAGTATCCTTGAATTTTAAATAAAGCAGTAGTTCCTAAGAAGCAATATAATAGATGTTGAGGCGCCGAAGTCCAGCTCAGAGGAAGGTAGTTTCTGTATGTTATAACATTCTGAGAGATAGAAAAATGGTCACATAACTATTAAACAATTAAATAGACATATTTGAGTAGACAGGATGCAGTAGGTGTCTTGGGCTAGCTGCAAAATGATTGGGGTCCCTCGGTGCAGACTTCTTACAAGTTTTAAAACCACTCAATTGCTAAGTCCCAAAAATCCATCTGTCTTGCCAAAGCACATGCAGCACCTGCGGATTCACTCACCATTGAATTCTTGCCTTGCACTAATGGAAAGAAAAATTTCTACAACATATGGCTGCCATTTACACTGCTATGGACAGAAATAGAAAAAAAATATAATATACAATATACTGAGAGACAAAAAAGGATAAACTAGTGAAAGAATTTCTGTATTTCTTGTTGGTAAAATATTCACACAAAACTCTGAAGTCTTAGAAGAGAAATGCTTAAGGGTAGAATCACATTATTCCATTCAAAAGTCTCATGCTCTGCATTTTAGTAGCATCTGTCTCAGCTGTGTTTTCACTAGCAAAAAAACCCAGTCTGTGTGCATATTTATGCAGGAAATGACAAATAGTTGAATATTCACCTAGACAACACAGCTATAATGTGCACTTGAGTTAGCATCTGAGGTGAATTCTTGACTGTGTATCTCATTGGAATTTTAGTTTATATAAATTGCCAGTGATTAAATAACATTCAGCAAGAATACATTGCTCTGTCCTTGGACATTGTTTTAGTGACACTGTGTGTTTTTCACCTTTGTGTTTCTCATAGTGCAATAAGTGTCTTTTATTGACTTTCTCTGCAATCCTAAAGTCACAGTATTTGTCATGATGTGGCTTTTGGAGATCAGCCAATGACACTCACTTTACTTCACAGTGAAATATGTGTTTGTTCCAGCTGTTTTCTACAGTGAGATAACTAATCAATTATCCAAGGTAAAAACAGCCAACAACATATGGAAACTGATGGATTGTACACTGCTACATCATTTCATGCAGCCATATCTACATGGCTGCAAACAATCATGTCCACCCTGTATAAAAATATGTCTTCATCTGCCAGTGAAGACATAACTGTAGCAAAGATGCTCCCACGGCATAGCAGTGGTGTGTTTGATATGCAGAGGTGATAGTAGCACACAGGGAGTGGACCAAAAGCCATCGGACTGGGGTGGACAGAAAAAGATGTCTGAACTGATCTGTGCTCATGAGCTGCAAATCAGTTTAGCTGCCTCTGTAGGAGTGAGAAGGATCAGACATTTCACGATCACTCGGTGGAAAACAGACACTTCCAATTCATCTGCACAAAAAATCCTTGACCAAACTTGTGCGGAGGAATGTTCTAGCCAAGTTTGTTGCAGTCTTTTAGCAGGTCCTTTTCAACACATGCCCATAATCTTAAAAACATTTTATGCTGTGAGGCTGAAAACATAGAAATTTTCTTCTCTTTCCAGAAACACATTTTTGTGGGAGGGAATTCTGGGAGAAACTTTGGGAGAAGCTGTTCAACTTTTCCTCCCTTTTAAGTCATAAAATGAGACTGGCTTATGGGGCTCCTTCTCAGACACAGCAAGAATCATAACTGAGAACATCTGCTAACCATACTTGTGCCTCATGACTGAATGACCTTTTAACCAATTTGTAATGAACTTGGAGTGTGAACTGGTTTTTTTTTGTTACAAACTCACAAAACCCTGAGTAGGAAAATTTCCTTCCTCTGTCCAGCCCACTATTTGCATAAAACACACACGATGGGGGTGCCCAAAAAATGAAAATTGCCTCAATAACTTAATGCATGTCTTTCAAAGATTGTCACTGCAATAATCTGAAGTCTCTCTCTCATGTGCCCTCATCACAACACCTGCATCTACTCCCTCTTCACCACACCTCCCCTTATCTTCCCAGCATCTAATCCAGAATTCCTGCCCAGATACAGTAACTCCTCTGAGATCTCTCTGCAGCCCACATAGGTCCTGCCCTGTGTCACACCCTAAAATCAGCCCTTGCTGCTCTGTCCTCTCCTCATCCGTTGTTTCTCCTGCTTGGCTTCATATCTGAGCTGGGACAAGACATGCACGTGGCCAAGGCTGCCTCATGCTGCCAGGTCCTGGGTTTAATAGACCTACTGTTGGCAGCTCGCATCTTTCATAATACATCAAATTTTTTGAGTTTGGCCAATAGGGTCAATAGTTTTGTTGTGAGCTAATGGACAGAAGGGCAACATGGATAAAAAACTTCAAAACCAACCCAACAAAAACCCCCCAGTGTTTTCATTGATGTGGATACCCCATTCTTCATGGAAGCACCAGCTAGGCTTATGGATCCCCAGCCCTCTGAGGGGATCAGACAGCTGGCTGGGCTTCTGTAAAAGGCATCTTCCTCCAAACAGCCTTGTTACTAAAGGTCTCAAGCAGATGCTGTGGCCTCCTGTCCTCCAGCCTGAGCCACCTGTCAGTCACTGAGAGCGTTTCCTGCTCCACAACCCCCTTGCAACACTGTCCATTTTCAGCACTGCTCCCTTACTTAGTAGATTCCCTGGGACTAACCTGTTTGCAAATTTTCATCCATCCCGATAGCTCTGCTCCCCATGGAGCATTAGAGCTCCTGGTACTGACAAGACTACTACTCGGTCTTGTATAAATATGAACAGTATTCTGAGCTAAAATATCTTGGCTTAGAAACAGGTTTAGTTAAATTAGCATAATCCGCTCTGTATAACACTTATCTCAATTTATATGTGCTGTATTTTGATTGCTCTCGCTTTATTTCTCATATACAGATTTTAATAAAAGTTATATTCCTTTGCAGACAGAGTCTCTGCAGCATAACTTCAAAGATTTTCCCAGTTTGTAGTACAGATTTGGGCACCATGCACTTCCATTGTAAGACAGGTATCCTGGGCTCTAATATATTTATATGCTATGTCTCTTAATGACCAACTTATATGATCAAATGAGAGGATCTAGGCCCAGGTATCATGCCAGAGCTCACTTTCTGAACCTAGGCATTGCTGAATTATATCCCTTTCCCTACATAAAAGATATGACTTGGAAAAGATAAGACTTGGAAAATACTTTATTTCTATGGCTGGAGGTAGAGTGTGTAAATGCACAGCACTGCAGAACAGTTTAACACAGCATGCACATTAAAATGTGATCATGATGTGGTACTCTCACTGTAGCTAAAATATCCCATTTTCACTTTCTTCAGATTTTCAATAGAGAATGCCAGCCAATAAAGAAAACAAAAACATCTCAGATAATCTGGGACAAAAGTTTTATGACAAAATTGAGTAGCACAGTCATATTACTTTTCAAAACACTTTGAGGTCAGACTCAGCACGACACCAGGCCATGCTGAGTCTGACATACAGGCCCCAGGCCCTTCGCTGCAGAACTTGCTTAAATTGGAGGCAGCCTTCATTTTGGCCTTTACTCCTGGGGTACATGACAGCAACTCATGGCTGGACAATCTCCATGACTTTAACTACGACTGCAACAGAAAGACTTTTTTTTCTTTTTTTTTCCCTAAACTTTTTTCCAAAAAACTCTCACTCTGCTACGTGAGAGTTTCTTTTGTTCTTTGTTTTGTTGTTTAATAATTCAGGTACCTATCTGACTTGAAAGATTTTATGACAAAAGGACAAATGCAAACTGCTTAAAACTGTACCCTTATCCCTTAATTTTATTTATGGTACCCATTACAAAGAACTGTAGAAAAGTAGGGCTGTAATGAACCTGAATCATCCATTCCTCTGTATTGGAATACTCCTTGGCAGCATCAATTACACCTACAACAGTTGTTCGTTCAATTTATTCCTGCAGACCTCTGCTACTAGAGACGCTATGATTTCCCCAAGCAATTTATTACAGGGCTGTGCTTTCCTGACTGTTACAAACTACTTCCCTGCAATTCACCCGGATTTTGACAAGAGCAGATGAAGCCCATTCCTTTGTTTCCTATAAATGCTAGAGACAAAAAGCAGATTATCTCCTTTTTTTGCAAGAGCCTTTTAAATACTAGCTACCAGGTACACAATCATTCTTCTCTCTAAGACTTCTGTTTGCTCAGTCTTTTCTAGACTTGTGGTCATTCTTGCTCTCTCCTCCAGGCAAGTGTCAACTTGCACCAAAGTATTAAAAATGCAAAAATGTGTTCCAGTTGTTATGACATGACAAACCTTATAGAATGTATTAATAAATGTATTTGCTATTTTTGTCCAACATATACGCCTCCTGTCTGCCTTTTGATTCACTGTAACCTTAAAGTCCTTTCTCTTTTTTTTCCCACTGTCCTTGACTGTACAAAAAGGACATTGAATTTTAGCAAAGTTATTTTATTCCTAATCCTACCCTGCAATATACCTGCAGCTTTCTCCAATTTTATGGTGTACAGAATGTTTATAAGTGGACCTTCTATTCCATCATATGACATCACCAACAAAAACCCTAAAAAAGCAGAGCAGGGAAGGCTTCTCCCAAACATCCACTTTTGGTTTTCAGACACACTGATAGACATTCTCTCAGTAGAGACAACCAGTCTCTATCCAGCTTAAAATCACATAACCTTGATAATATTTCCCTATTTTATTGTAAGACTGTCAGATAAGTCAAGCACCAGAAGCTTTACTTATGTCAAGTAGGTACAATACCTTCTGCTTCTCCCCCACTAATGAAGTCTCTTATCGTGCTAGAGAAAAAGTCAGCCTGATGTGGCATGGCTTGATCTGAACATAATCCTTCCGTGCTGGTGAACTCCATGCCTTGTTATCCCTCAGGTGCCCCATATTCTTTTCTTCACTATTTACTTCAGATTTTTTGGGGGAGTGAAGTTAATTCCTTCCTTTTTCCTCTTTAAGTGAGTACTACACATATCTGCTTCTCTGCCCAGCCTCCATCCTAGAAATGAGTGTTATCTATTAAATCTATTTTGGGCTTAAAAAGCTTGCTCTTTAAAGATTGTACTATGCAGGTCACTGGGTGCAAACAATTTAAAAAATATATAAATTATTTGAATACACACTGAAACTAATTTTCATTTAATCTTTTCTTATTCTAGGCTCATCTTTTACAGCTCAGTCACTGCTATTAAATGTGCTAGGCATCTAGGTATAGCTGAACTTGTAGTGGAAACTAGAAGAGAAAAAAAAAGGCAGAAACAGAGCTCCCTTCTTCTAGACATCTTTCGATACGTCTCCTTCACCAGTAGCTCTTCTTATGAGGATAATTGAGTTTTCTACCCTTCTTATCTCATGCCAGATGCATTCTCATTTTCTGCCTTGGCCTTCCTGGCTTCAGCCTCTGAATTCCTGGTGTTATTCCAGCTCAGGCATGAAGACCCTGACCTGTTCTCTGCTTTCCTTTAACTCCAGGGTGGTCTTTTCCTGAGCAGTGACCTTTATTCAAGGACTGATGATGGCTGGTTTCTGTGTGCATTGGTTTAGCAGTGGGCAGAAGCCTGTTGTCAGATGTGGCTGGTGCAGCGGTTCCATTATAGCAATTTCTGTCCAGGATGCTGATAATGTGACAGCCATGGTCGTGAATACCAGATTCACTCGTTTTCAAAAGGAAAATTTCCCCCAGTTTCATTGATAGTATACAAGTAGGACTTGCATATTGAATTTATTGTGAAACCAGGACTGTAGGGTTTTGAACCAAAGCCAGCACTGGACATCTTCTGCTATAAATGCAGTCATTACATGCATAAGGAACTGAAAACAGAGAGGTTTTTTGCTCCCTTTTCAGGAATGTCTAGACTTGTAATTAAGCTCTTTCTGTAGCCCTCACAAAAGCTGCACAAAAGAGTGTCATTGCATAACGAAAGCTACTGCACAGTAATTTGGTTTGATTACAGCCATATACTGTTTGAATAAGGCATGGTTAATTGATACAGATTTTGCATCAGTTAAGAGGAAGCTTAAATAAACTTTTAATAAACCAGAAGGGTGTTGGAAAAAAAATACTTTTCTGTTTTCTAGTCCTAGGAAGGTGAGAGAGTTCACTTTATACAAGTAGAATGGAAAAACCAGTCTCCACCTAATGATGTCTAAAATCATTATTCAGCACGGATCTTACAGAGTACAGAGAAACATTCAAAATGCATCAGTGACAATGCACCGGAATCCTACATTCCACGTTGGTGCAGACTTTGGAAAACAAGGCACATGCGGCTTGCGCGAATCAAGTGATATCTAAAATGTTATGTTTAGTGAGTACCTATGCACTGTTACAATCTCATCCATGTATCCGCCAATTTGCAGTTCACAGGTCCAACAACTGCACAGAAGTTACAGATTGATAAGAGGATATGGTATGTGACCTGGAGCTACTGTGGGCTTATCCTAGGGCAAACCAGGCAGTTCTTCTGCATCTCAGCTTCCATATTTTTGAAACTGTTGAGGCATGTAAGCTGCACAGATGTCGGAGTGACAAGTGCAAAGGGAAATGGGGACACATTATAATTTGTTTTTGAAATGGTGCTGTCCCCACTGAAATTCATGTAAAATTTCCCTACTTCAACTTTGTCAGACTTTATTTAAAATATGTGTAGTAATATGGCTACCATGAGCTGCCTGTTCCTGTGCTTTCATTTATCCCTCAGGCAGAACATAACTTGAAATGCAGAACAGGACCTGAAATCCTGTATGCTTTGGCTTTGGAAATTGGATGGTTTTATTTGTCTTGATTATGGAAAAGAGCATTTATCTGACTCTGTTGCTTACATGGTAAAAACATTATTTAGTGTTAATTTTTTTCTGTACAAAACAGAACATAAGAATGGAAATAATTTTGAAAATACAGGGATTGTTTTAAGAGGTTGTGCAGAAGTATATGTTAGAATTCTTACTTAAAGAGCTTCAAAAAAAAGACACCAAATAAAAAACACCATCGGTGGTAATGTCAGAACCCAGCTCCACAAGCATCAGCAAGGTTTCAGTAATAAAAGTGTGAGATCAAGTTATAGTTACATACACACCCTTATCTCCCTTTTGCCACCATTTCCTTTCCTGTAGTTATGTTGGTTTTGGGACTGAATGAACAGAGGACCATTTTATCACCACAGAAGACAAAAACAACATCAATTTATTTTCTGGATGTATTTCAGCAAGTTTTGGAATTCAGTGTCTGGATAACAACAAAACAGAGACTTACGAAGGCCACAAATAATGAAAGCTCCTCCAAACATCTCACAGAAATCTGATGTTTTGCACTTGTCTTGCTTTTGCTGGTTGCTCTGGGGAAAAGGAGCATGCCATTATGTTTGCTACTTGATAAACCAACTTCCAAACATTCTCATAAAATGTCTATTAGCCTAGTTAGATTCATTTAGCTGAACATTGCTTTAGTGGAACAAAGAATATTTGCCTTAGTACTTTGCATAAGTATGCACTAACACAACTAATTTGATTTATAATTTCAGATAATAAATCTGTGTATTATGAAAAAGAATGAAGAAATGCATCAGCATGTATGAATAAATCCAAATCCGGTTATTTTCTTTGCTGATCTATGATATTCAAAGTTATGAGATAGGTCAGAAAGCAGGTTTTAAATTAAGCAATTTGGTTATATAAAGTTTCAACTGCATTCCCCACAATTAATTTTCTTTTACATTTGGAAGCATTTTTATCTTTTTGAATGTTCCAGCTTCTAGAAGAGTGAAGCAGCCTTAGGGATGACGACACTACACCAGGTGTGGTGACAGCAAATCATGTACAGTAATTTCTGTACAATCTGACATATGTAGGAGACGGTAACGCACACACCTTCCCACACAATTCCCAAACGAGCGGGCTTTGTGCAGAGAGCTAACTGTCTGCAGTGGCATGAAATTCTCCTCTTAAACTGTAAGTAGGCCACAGCATCAGAGTAGATAGAAGAGTAGAAGAGCTTTGAAATAGTGCTTTTTTCTTAAATCCATCCAGATCAGCCGCCCACTTGCAGACTATCTGAATTCAGGGAAGAATTACCACACATTTACCATGTTGCTCATACAACCGCTCTGCTTAATTTTATTTTCTTTTTTCTTTTCTTTTTTATTTGCTTGTTTTTGGGGGCTTTTTGGGGTTTTTTTTTGTTCTGCATGTCTGGGGTACAGAAGACAAAGATGATGCATCTTCTGCAACTGCCCAGACCCCTCATACAGGGAAATCTTCCCACTGCAGTCTCCACATGGACTGGGCACCTTCCTAGTGCCTGCCCCCTCTCCAGTTGCATATGGAAAAGGTGAAGGATATATTTTGTTTTGGGAAAACTCAGTCATTTATGGTGAAATTCAAAAGAATCATTGTAATGGATACAAGGTAATGCCACAGAATTGCAGTGGGCAGAACTTACTTGACAGGTGTGACTCAATCTGCCAGACCTGCTGAGGTACAGTACATTTCTTTGTGAGGTGCAAAAAAAAAAACCAGGAGCGCTAAACTCCCCCCAAAACAGCACCCTTCTTAAAGCAAAAGCCAAAACCTAGCAGTGCAGTTCTGCCCTTGGTACGAGCACGCATTTCCTCTACAGGTTTGTTCAACTCACAGAACCTCTCTGCTCCATTTCCTTCACTTACCAAAGCTCTTACAACCAACCTCCAACCCTCCACAGTGTGCTGAGGTTTCATGGTTTGTATAGAGGTCAGAAGACAAGCATCACATGCACGTGACATTCTACCACTTTGTTATTCGTGCTCTCTGTCTTCAGTTTTTTTTACTTTATTGACCATATTATAAACAAACAAATAGCTAATAAGCAAGAGTTTTTAATTAACTTCAAAACATGAAAACTATTTAAATAGCATTAGAAATGGAATTATTTTAAGACCAACCTACAAAAAACCAAACTCAAAAGCTTCATAAATACACTAATGTGCCTTTGTAAGGTAATGCTACTACAGCAAATTTGAAAGGAAGCAGAGAGCAATTTTATAAAACCAGGTTTCTTCCTTTTAGCCAATGGCACAAATCTACAGAAAGGCTTTTATCAATCTGCTATCCCTATATAGGATACAAAATTCAGCAAGATCACTGCAATTTAGCAAATTTAAAAATTAAGTAGATTCTCTATTCTGAGCAGGTTATTCAAAAAAGCAAGACACTATTGTTTTTGCAAGCCACTAATGTCTTTGGTTTTGCCATTGGGAAATTGAAAAGTGTTGGGGTTTTAGGAGGTTTCTTTTTGTTTTCTTTTTCTCTCAAAGAATTTTTCCCCATACAAGCTGCCAAAGAGACAAAAGACCTGGCCACAGGGGGAGGGGTCTAGCTGGCCAGCCTCTTTCACCTGAGGTTTTCTCGTGTGGGGCAGAGAGGTCGCGAGATTTGAACTGGATAAAAGGGTTTGGGTGGGGTCCCTCGCTCTCTTGTCCTGCCGGCATTCGAGGGGGAGAGGAGCTGCTGTCGTTGTGGAGAGAGTTCGCCACTACTACAGACTTCTGCCTTTTTTCTGCTGCCTTCCTTCTACCCATCTGCTCGAGTGCTTCAGGGGACCCCGGGATCCCAAGCCCGCCTTTCCCTGCCCTGCTGGGAGCCGGGCCACGGCTGCCGTTCCTTTGCCGCTGCTCCGAGCCTTCGCTGCACTGTAGCCCCGCACCCCCCGCCTGCCGAGACCTCCCGGGGCTCCCGCTGCAGCTCCGGAGTTTGATACATCTCGCCTACCACCCGGGATTCTGTGTGTTCGTCCCTGCTGTTCCGGGATCGGCTGCCCCTGGGGTTTGTGAGGCGAGCTCCCCGTCCGCCATTACCGCGTGCTCCCCGAGCTCGCTCCGGAGCGCCCCCTGCAGCCGCGAGGGAACCATCGCACCCTCCCCAAACAGCCGAGGGAAGGCGGGCACTGAGTTCCTGGTTCTGTTTGTTATTACTGCCGTGGTTAGTGTTGTTTGCCTCTCTCTCTCTCTCTATATATATATATTAGTAAAGAACTGTTATTCCTATTCCCTATATCTGTTCCTGAGAGCCCCTTAATTTCGAAAATTATAATCATTTGGAGGGAAGGGGGTTGCATTTTCCATTCCAAGGGAGGCTCCTGCCTTCCTTAACAGACACCTGTCTTTCAAACCAAGACAAAAAGATATAAATGAAAAGCAATCTAGAATAGATCTAAAACTGCTGTCAATGATACCTGGTGCTAGCTCAGGTCCCAATAACTTTCATCATCAGAGAGACATTTAGCTAATGGAAAACTATTTCTGGCAGCATTAGGTTTCACTGACCACAGGGATTCACTAGCCACAGCTCTAGGCTACCTGTAACAGGGCCATAATACAATGCCCTAATTAGCCACACGTGCACATCTGTTCATTCTGCACCAACGTATTCTAGTTTTCTAGCAAGAAACTGACTTTTTGTATTCTAATCAAAGCACTAAATTTCATTTTGATTAATTTATCTCCTTTTTTTAAGAGAGATATTTTATAAAGTAATGCAGACCTTAAACAGGTAAGTTACAGTCTTTACTATATGCTCTTGAACAAGCAGACTTTGTTCTGCCAGTACTGTACACTACTAAATTAAGCCGTGTCAGGAAGTTCTCCTGGGTGCCAATACTCAATTGTCTACACTGTTCAGATGTTTAGAACAGTCCTGGGTAAATTAGCACTGATCAAAACAACACTCTGTTTCTCAAGCCAAAGGGTATTCCCACCAGGCAATTTGAATCTGGCCTTTTTTTTTGAAGGCTGGCTCAATTTAATCACATGGATATTGTTTGTAACAAGCCAGCTGGCATTGCTGACAGAATATTACTGTTTTGGGTATGGTCAGACTTTTAATTGTTTCAAAGATGGGATTTCAGGTTAATAAACCAAGGAGGATGAAATTTCTCTTGTCCATCCATGAAACTCTTGTTCCAAATTGTGCATTTTTTTTAAAGTCTATAATTTTTAATGCATCATTTTATCTATGGGATACTTATAATCTTGCATTTGAATCCTTCTTTATGCGTAAATAACACAGAGATGTTGTTTTGTGTTAATTATACTGGTTTTCTTGAATGGTGAAATTTGGCCTGCATGTAATGTATCACTTGCTAAGCCTAATATTGACCACGCATTTAAGGTACATAAACCATATTATTAAAAGAAAAAAATTTTTTTTTTTACTTTTGCTACAGACTTTTTACAAAATGTACTTATAAACAACACAGCCCTCATACAGTACATGCATGGAAGAGTCTCCACTTACTCGTGAGCTCTCAGCCTGTGCAATACAAAAGCCAACCTCAGTCTTTCAGGTGCCATTACATTAAACCACAGTGGTAGTGTGGCAAACTTAGACTGATCTCAGCCTCACAGAACTGTGACCCATGCACTCTCCTATTCTGAAATCAGGAAGGAAAACAAAATATCATTTCTGTCAGCAACATCATGCCTCAGGCATCTCCTTGCTCGAGGTACACCTTGCAGGCTAGACCTGCCAACTATCCCCAACTTTCATGTTTTTGCAAGAGGAAATTTACACTTAAAATGAGAAAAGAAGTCTATTTTGCTCTATCATGGGCACTTGGTGAAAAAACTCAAACAACTTCACGAACAGCTACTTAGGATCCCTAAATAGCAAGAATTCTTAAGATCCATCTCCATTCTAGGTTTCCAAGCATGAATTTTTCTTTGGGTGATGACATTAGGAACATACATTTTTGTTGTACTTTACAAGGTACCAGCAATATTTGTAAGGAAATCGGGTATTTAAAAAAATCAAAATCATAAAAATTACCTATGCCTGTAAGAACATAACTCGAAGGAGATATAAAATTCTCATCTGCTAGTAAGTGGAAGAGGTGAGGTTAGCCTGTGGATATCTCTGATACATGGGTGACTGCTTCTATTGAAAAGATTTCTTAGATTGCATGCGAGTTTTCTGTACAGGATATTACATGGTTTGTGCAGACTCTCAAATGTGGAAGAAAATTTCATGTTCTTCTGGGAATCGTGACGACTTCATCAAGGCACTCCATTTTCATTGTTCGGACAGCTGGAATTCTGAAATACCATGTGTCACTCAGAGAAATGCCAAATTGTAAACCTGAATTTCCTATCAGCTCCTCTTTTTTAGAAACACCAGGAACAGATCAAAATGGGATGTTTAATTTCTGTCTAACAAAGAAACCTCCCTGTGGTTTTGCTGCTCTAGTCCAGAACTTCAGGCAGTGCTGCCAATTTTTAAAACACACCATATGATTGTTGTTTTAATATCCACAAGGCCGCAAATATTTTCCTTTATGAGATCTGCTAATACTGGAAGACACAGTTAAGAGATTTAATTTAAAATTTTGTCACTGAAAAATCTTGAGAATCATGTTTCCAAATATTTTTCCTGGTTTCTATTCTTCTTCCTGGTGAAGCTCTCTTAATTCCAAATGTTGCTATTGTAATGGAGATGTCCATAAGAAACTACAAAAATTAAATTTCTGTTTCTTAGCTAGTGTGCCATACTCTTCCCAGCATTCAGAAAATCCTTGTAAAAATGCTTACGAACATGAACAAAACTGTTGTACTATGTCACAAATACAACAACATGTTGTCACAACAACATATTTTACAAAGCCAAGGAACTGGAAAGAGAACCTCAGTATTTTGGCTTTATTTTGTGGACAGATTGTATTCCCAATGCAAATAAGCTACCCTTTCCCAAACTGAAACTTCCAGAGCTGTTTCTCTGAGAGAGTGACAAACTCGTATAATACAAGTGCTTTCCATGGTGAATAGTGGTAAAATAGGTCTAAGAACCTGCTGTCGCCTCCAGCATCTGCCCCACGATCTGTGGTCAGAAAGGAGGAGCCTGGGGTGCAAAAGCAGCTCAAGTATTTGTCTTACAGGACACTGTAATTTTCAAATGGGACTTAGAGCTAGAAAAAGGATCAGCCACACATGACAAATGGCAAATAATCCCATGAAATCAGTGAAATGTTTCTGATATTTTCAAAGAAACCAGAGTGTGTGTGCTAGTTTAGTGTTTTGTACTGCACTACAACCATAATTCAAACATCCCTGTACCCTTGATCAGCAAACAGGCGCTGATGTGGCTCTCAGAGACAGTTGAGGTCTTCTGGTTTAAAACTGTGGAATTAAATGTAATGACCATCACTCATCACATGTTATCACTGTGCTCTGAGGGATGGAGATATGGTGGCAATATATTTTTCTTTTTGTATTTTAATCTAGATTTGTGCTTTTTGTATCAAGGACAAGAGACTTAAAGACTAGTGTTGAGGTTAACTTTATTCCCATCCTAAAAGAGCACAACAGGGTAATTAATAATCTGGTCCACAGATTCTTGTTGTCCACAGATTTTTATTGATTAGTCTAGCAATCAGTATGAGATACAAAATTTATTTATTGTTTTAGAGTAACTTCCAAACTGACGAGATGATAGTATTAAAATTTTGTGTATAGAAAGTCGTATCAGTTAATAAATCTAAAGCGTGTAATGAGAAACAGGAATGCCAGCTGGGATAAAAAACTTTTTGTCTCGCGTCTGTGAATCTAAACTTAAATCCATATAAACAGGAACAAGCTATTTTGGCCTCATTCAAGTAAACAGCTAAATTCCTCTTGATCAGAATGAGAAAACAATCTGACTGAAGAACTGTGAAGAGGATGACTGAAAATTATATCCCTTCTTAACACCCTGGCTTTCATCATCTCAATGTTTATAATGCCATCATTTATGTTTTTTTTAATCACAGAGGTTTCTGGCTTGCTATGACCTGGATTATGAATGTGAAATATTACGAAGAAACACAAAATTAAAAATTTGAAGCCTTTCACTGTTTGGCATGGTATAAATAAGAAAGAGGAACCCAAGCCCCCTCAGCCTCTGCAGGCTACGGTTGAACAATTGCATAAGACTAAAAGGTGCTAAGAGAAGATAAATTAATGTTAATTTTAACATATTTCAGAATGTAGGGGGGCCATTCCTACCCCAGATGAACCTCCTCTTATCAAACCACAGCTGGAGTAGGCCCAATGGCAAATTGTGAATGTAAACACCAATGCTGAAGGAGAAAACAACACCCTGCCTGTGGACTGTTTAGAGGGAAAAAATCCTCCTCCTCAGAGGCTTTGATCAGTAAACTTCATGGAACAATCACAGACATGTTGATTGTCTGGATTTCAGTAAGGTATCTGACATTACTGCAAGAGTCTTGCTCGTCTAGCTGATGGTTGCACTGATGGAAATAGAGATCAGTAGGAGAAACGCAAAGTAGTCAGGAGCACAAAGCAAGGAAAGAATTTGGTGTGGAGAAACCTCTTCTGGAAAACCAGAGATCAACGGAGGAGTGGAGAGGCTGTTGTTTGATGAGACACTGCCAAATTTGCCCTGCTCAGCAATGCAGCAATGCAAAGTACAGGTGATAAGAAGGATTTGACCACCCTCCACAAGTACATAGCAATAAACACCAGGCAATATGGAAAGAACGGGCTTAAGCTAAGGGATTCTTGGCACAAAAAAAAAAAAAAAAAAAAAAAAAAAAAACAACCANAAAAAAAAACAAAAAAACTACCAGAAAGTATCTATGAATATTTTTAGGCCAGAAATGAGAAAATGGCTCCTCACTGTGAAAGTCGCAAGTATTCAGGGCAAACTTCCAAGATGAGTGTGTGTGGGTCAAACCATGAACTTCTTCTAAGGTGATGCTCAGTACAGCTATAAAGAAGACTACATGCTATGGCATTATTTTTTTTCTTTCCCTTTTATACTAAAGGGAAGCAGGGGGACTACACAGGTGGCTTCTGCGAGAAGATGCCAAAAGCTTCTGCCCTGACCAGTGAAGCAAATTCCAGCTGGCTCCAAGATAGACCCGAGGCTGAGGCCATCAGCAACAGTGGCAGCACTGCTGGGATAAGGTATTTAAGAAGGGGGAAAATTCCCCTCACCACAGCAACAGCAGTTCAAGGAGAGAAGGGAGAATATTTTCTTGTTATCACACTGTGATTTATTTGGCAATAAATTAAACTAATTTCCACAAGTTGAGTCTGCTTTGCCTGTGATGGAAGTTGCTGAGTGATCTCTTCCTGCCCTTTTCTTGACTCATGAGCTTTTTGTTGTTTTTTTGCTCCTCTGCCCAGATGAGGAAGGGAGGGATAGAGCAGCTTAGATGGGCATATGTCATCCAGCCAGGCTCAAACCCCACATCCAACTTTTTGAACTGTTTTTAGTTGCAGTTTTTGGTGGCTTCTGTGTGTTGTGCTAATTAGCAAAAATAGGATTTGATGCACAGGGAATCTGACCCCATGCATCAAATCCTATTTCTTGGGTAAGAGCCAGCTGCAAGCACTTGTGCAGCTGGGCTGGAGGAGGACATAGGCTGAAAGTAGGAAGGCCAAAAGGGAAACAGTGAGCCAGGAGTACTTTATTTCACTGATGAACTGGAAATGATAACTGCATCCTTAAGTATTGATCTCAACTCAGTGCTTGCCAGGGTGAGCACCACAGTGAGAGATGATCTCTGCTCGGCCAAAGCCCCAGTACACAAAATACTGCAAACAAGTAAGAGGAGATGACTTTTCTGCCTGCTCAGCAATGCACTGGAAGAAGTTCAGATGAGAAATATCTTCTGTCAGGTAAGAACAACTCAAGCTGCTAACATGTCAAAAGGGAATGATTTAATGGGCTGCTTAGCTCCAGTTCAAGGGGGAATGTGGTGCAGAGAGATCTTGTAGCTCTGAAATAGTGAGGAAAGGAAAGGTTCTGCTGAAAATTACATCTTTCAATCTGTGAAGCTCAGATAAAATTGGCAAACATGTTTCACTCAGACTTTTGTCAAACATCGAAGATAGCACTGCAGACTATGAAGCTGAGCTTCTACACAATCTTGTCTATGATGAGGTGTCCTGTTTACGTGCATTCTTTTGCTTAGGTTTTTAATGTTTACTTATGTTCATTTTTGGGTAATTAACATCCTTCAACTTAGCCCACATAATCTTTGCTTCTATTGCTGCTCTTTTTATTTTTTTTTTTTAAACTAGTTTCAAGGTACTTTGTATTTCTTCTCTCTCCAGTTCTTCATTCCAGAGGGCTAAACAGTCAAACTACTGGTGTCTTCTTGCTCATTTGAAAGACTGTCCCTCTTCTCTATTATCACATACCTTGTTTTAGCCTTTCCACCTCCTTCTGCTTAGGTCTCTCACATTCCTTGCACTGCTTCTCTTACCCAGATACTCCCAAGATCTGTGTTAAGCTCCAGCCTCCATCCACTTTTATGCATCTTCCAGCATCCTGGCAGCACGTCCTGTAGTACACACAGCTCTGCTGTTTTCGTCACACAGCAAAGATAACCAGTTTCATAAGACTACTGTAGAGATGAATCACATTCAGTGTTGGCAGGTCCACAGAAATTTGTAAAATACCATCTTCTCTCAAGGGTAGTAATCATTCCTGCTACTGGACACCTATTTGGCGTTGTTGAGCTCACAGATGAGGAGTTATCAGCTGGAAATGCAAGAGGAAGAGAGATACTTATCTATATAAGTATGTGCTAATACACCACAAGATGAGCTATGACTACATCCCAGATGCACAGGGTGAACTCTTGGAGTGATGCCATTTTTGCAACAGACAAATGCAGTCCTCGGATGCAGCAGAAGAGATATTGTCATGGAGAGAGGTGTTGCTGCACAAGACTCTGGTTTAGACCAGATGCCAAAACAGGCTGATAATGCTACCATATGCTGTGACATTTAACTTATATAGTGAGACTTTTCTGGACTGAAAAACAAGCAGGGAATTTTAGAGAACATGGAAATTCTCATTTTGCAAAGGAGGAAGAATGAGTGAGACGCAATATTTTACATATATAAGGTGATACATGGAAAGGTAAGGTCTATCTGAGTGATGAGGAGAATTTGTTTAATTTTGAATTATTTTACCTTGAGTATGGGTGCCTGAAATACTATACGGGACTGGAGTTTTCCCAGAACAGGTTGCAATCAGGTCTAGACCTCCAAATAAGAAATCTATTAAGCCTGAAGTCCATGTTCTTATGAGCAGGGATTAAACATATGGCCTTATTTAGCTTAACAATAGTTGTAGGCTGCGAGAGGAAACAAACACGTTTTGTCAAGACAAGAATGGACAAGATGGAAAGAGGAATGACAACCCACAGCTGTTACCTAATCACTGAGATCAAAGGAGGCTTCCAACAGGAATGCAGAAGCAAAAAGCTGACTGTTCTCATGATCATGGCTCATCTCTCTGTGAGAAGGTATATCTATGATGGCAACACCACAAAAACTAGAACTTATGGAGACAATGGAAACAAAAGGTTGAATTTCAGGCTAGAGCATCCTTCCAAGGGTCCAAAAGTAAAGTCAGGGATGCTTTTTCCAAACTATGGGGTCAACAAGACAAAATTTAATGCCTGTGTTTTCTCCACTGGCTTCAGTGCAGCATTGATGATCGTCATGGGTGGGGGATTTAATCACAGTAAAATCTGTACTTTTATGTAATGCACACCTGTTTTTCAGTATAGGTGTGCATTTTTTTCCCCTGCTAAATCAGTGAACAAAAACTTTGGGGCTTCAGCTGGTGCAGTCATCATGCAGCTATTTTGAACTTGCAGAGATGAGAGTAACTGCGTTTAGACAAATATTATTATACAAAGTCACAACAGTTTCATACAAACCAATGTTGTTTCCAAACGAGGTAACAGAAACTATGAGACACACCGTCAAACATACGATTTAACAGGAATAGCTCAAAAATGTTATGAAAACTTATGAAAATGCCAACATTCTCCACCATTAAAATGAATTCACTGCACCTACCTCTTTGACAAACTTAATTATCTTAACTGTCACTGTGCTTAAGCTATCTCATCCCAGATTTTGGAAGATTTTATCACAGAATTGTAACAGTATGCCTGTGAATTGTGAGCAAAAGCTGGTATTTTCCACACAAAAAAAATTGCTACAGAGCCTAGTGAGAGCAGGCAACATTAAGTTACAGACTATCACATTACACGGATGACTGTAAGCATATAAATGTACACCAGCACATGGTACAATAACTGAACTAAACCAGACACGTTTTCTTTAGAAGAAAGCAAGGGCCTTTAACCTGTTACACTCTGGTGCAAAACTGAGAATGTGCATTTCAGTAACATCACTTCCATGCGGAACTGTGCATTTGTACCTGGTGCTGCACATCAATCCCTACTAAACTTGAGGGACAAGGCCCTTGACCAGGATTTTAAGGCCAAGATTTAATTTTGGTGAGCTGTGACCATCGTGGAAGGAGGCAGCAGGCAGCTGGCTGCCCATTACATGGCTGGGGCAGGCAGAGCTATGAAAGCAAAGGGAAAGGTCATGCAATAATATATACTGTGGCTGCCAGGAAAGTATTACATTATAGCTGCTTTCTGCTGGAATGCCTCTTATAAAAAAAAAAAAAACTCTGAAAAAGAGATGTAAAATGATTTCAGCTGAAGCTTTATTTGCTCTTATTTTGCTGGTGAAAGGGCATATATGTTTGTAGTTCTCTATTCAGAGCATCTTCCTTCCCTTTGCCTAGCCTGCATGAAATCAAGAAGGATTAATTCTGGAGGTATGATTACTCACTGTGAAATAAATATGCAACAATAAGTTAAAAAAATCCCCAGAAAAAGTGTAATATTTTTAGGAAAATACTTGCCAAAACCAGAGTATTCTAGAATTCTGGAGGGCACCTGCAATCTGTAGTCTAAAAGGCTTCAGTCTTTGGGACAGTTCTACCTGCTTCAGCCAAAGCCTAGCAGTGCACAAAACCTGAGGCTATATATACCACATCTTAGAGATACACTTCCATGTAGTGAACATTTAAATATGTGAACCTATGACATCTCAGTCCTTTCCTCATGACAAGCCACTTCTTTTCAAGAGAAATGCCAAAAAATCCTGAACCCTAAAACTTAAAAAAACAAATACTGAAAAGAGGCTTTCATTTTGGCAACCAAGAAACTGTGTTTTTGTAAATGGCTGCTGGCCACTATTTATTTTTTTCCAGCCACATCTGAAGGCACCATTTCCTTTGCTTTAAGAACAGTTTCTTCTCAAGGCAAATCCTGGGTAAAAAACTGCTGTTGCAATGGTGGCTGAAGGCAGAAACACACAGGTTTCTCTTCTCCTTTTCCATCAACCAACAAGGCACAACTGAGGGTCCAAACAACCCTTCCTGCCCAAAGTTAGGCAGCATACAAGGCTGCTGCTTCCAGTGCCTGGACCCTCCTTCTGGGGAGGGCAAACCCACCCCAGACAGACCCAGAAGAGGGCAGTGGGATGCTGCAGAGCATCTGCTTGGTGACACCTCATTTTTGCAACAAGGGTGTGCACATCCTTTTTGTAGAGTGGTGTATTTTCCAGCCTCAGAAAGGATAACCCAGCATAGCCTCAGCCTTTTTTACCCAGATTTGATGCTGGGTTTATTCCAGTGTGTCCAGGTTACATCTCACAGCACACCCATTTTCCCAGTCTATTCCTCTTTATGCTGAAATCAGGTAAGAAAACTTAATAAAAGCCAAACAAACAATGTTTTAAATATTTATTTCTAAAACTCTATTTTAGCTGGCAGCATTTATTTTACATGCAGAATACTTTGCTCTGAGCAGACTTACTTGAAATACAAACCACAGCTATACTGCTAAATCACATTAAAGAATTTTCTAAGTTAATTAAAACCTAAGTTCTTTACTTTCAAAGTAATTGTTGATTCCTGAAGAACAGAACAAGCCCACTGGTGTTATCAACAGTATGTGCAGATAAGTTCATCTGTCTATTAAACTGAACACACTACCTATTAGAATGGACACTCAACTACTGTTTGTTAGCAATGTTCCCCTGCTTAGAAACCCCCCAAAAATTCACACAAAATGCAGGGGAAACACAACAAAGGAAGGTTTATGACAGATCACAGGCATGAGTGTCCATCCCAAGTTTGAAGTGCCTTTCCAAATGGTTGAAATAAAATGACACTTCCGAATGGAGATGCAATGGCACTCAGAAATTCCTTCCTGCCTAAGGGCAATGTCCATCATGTTTACTACTTTCTTTAATGAAATAAACTCTTTAAAACTTCTATGGCTTGAACTGGACACTTAAATGATTCTCAGTAGTGAGGGTAGGGATTGGAACAAGACAATCTTTAGAGTCTGTTCCTACCTAAGCCATTCTATGGATCTAAGATGGGAAAACCAGAGCCTTTTCTTGTGGCTGAAGAATAACCAAGGGTAGAGATAGGAGTTTCAGTGCTTGTAACACTCAAATTCCTGGTGCTTCTTTCCTGTTCTTGCAACAGGGATAAATACCAGCTCTCCATTCAAAGCAACCATCACAAGGGCTAGAAGCCAACCAGGGACTGAACCTCCTGAAACTTAATAAAACCCATGCAAATCAGAAAAGAAAGGCATAAGTCTCTCACTTCACAAAATATAACCTTCCCCCTAAGTTAGGAAGGATGTAAATGATATTTTCCTGGGACAGATATTAAGAAAAGCACAGAGGATTCCAGAAATATCTCACCACATTCTCTGACATTCTTTGGTCACTGTACATTGCTAAATCATTGTTTAGAGGAACTACAGAAGGAAAATCAGCTGCTCATTCTGGTAAGGTCTCATATGTCCATGTCATTACAGCAAACCTCTAATCCAATTATCGTGAAATGTTACGTACAATTACCTCCACTGCCAAATATCACAAAAATCTTGCTTGAATATTTCACTCTTTTGTATTTGAAATAAATTTTAAGCATTTATGTTTGAAATTCAGGGTAAATCAAAATTATTAGCAGATGAAGAAACTACAGCATGCCAGATGCTACAGCTTATTCTCAAATCTCGTGTGAATAATTGCAGTGCAAATCTAAATAACCTTAGGGGCCTATACTTGCATTGGAAGGGAAGGACAACAGGCATAAAACTACATTCAGTTTTGTTTCAGCAGAAAACTTTGCATCCAGGGAGGGGCTGAGAGCTGGATTCTTGACCTCCCAACACTGTAGACTTGTTTCTTTGCAACTCTCTACTGCTATGCTGCACACTGTGATGAAGGGACTAGACGTCTAAGAATTGGAGAGGATTTATGGCCTCCCATCATTCATTCTTTTGCATTTATTGATCAACCCAAAAGCATGAATGCAGCTGAATTGACAGGATTACAGGAGGAATGACAGAGAAGGTCCCTGTGGTCTCTGACACCGCCCAAAGAGTAGTGAAGGACTCTATCTCCCTGTCCTGGAAGATAACCTCCTTCCCCATGTGCAATTTAGAGCTCAGAATACTGACAAAATAAAAACTACTTTTTCTAATCAGAAAAAAATGTGCATTCCCCCCAAGCACTGCAATGGTAACAAGCCAAGATCATGCTGCAGCAGCGGAACAAGAAACATAATCAAGAAGGCCAGTGATGAACACATCTGCAGCCCCTGCTGGAAGGGGCACACACCCTGCTGGCTACACAGTGCTTTTCATTCAACATTTTTGATGAGTAGGCTCTTCTGGGGTCTTGAGGGTCTCACATTTGAAGGGTTGCCAGGCTGTTTTCATCAATTCTGGCTGCAGATGAGAATTTTGATAGGGGCTGTGTCAGAGATCATTTTAGCTGGTCTTTAGGGAAGGGCTGTGATGAAGGGGTTTGTTCTTGTGGTAACTGGTGAGGGGTCCAGCAGGGAAGCCTAATGACCAGCCTTATTTGTCTGGTGTCATTTCTTCTTATATGTCCAAAGCTGCATGAAAGGATTTCAGCCAAAGGCCCTTGCCAGGCGTACAACACATTGGACACAGCTCTGAAACAAAACTCAGCTCTCCAAGGTAGATTGTTAGTGTTTGAAAACAAAAGCCTAGTGAATTACCTCTTTTCTTTTGCATAGCTGTGCCCTACCATATTAAAGAATTTAATTTTCTTTGCCTAGATCAAAGACATCAGCTCTGTGATTTTAAGCATATCAATCAAATTGAAAACGGACAGAAAGCTATGAACTGCTCCATGACTTTTCACTATTTAGATACATTGGTCTGTATTTCATGCAGAAAGCAAACAATTCTAAGAAACAATAAAGAGAAAAGGTCACAGAAAATAAAGTCCAGGAAGAACAGTAAGTAAAATAGTAATATAGTAAGGAATGAATGATTTGCTTTCAAAGAGCCATATGCCCATTCTGCGTAACATTATATCAAGTACATCAAACCTGAAGGGTGACGGCATTTCATGAACCTTTGCTTTTATGTATTAGAGGCCTTCTGGGAAAGACAGCATTATCTGAGTTACAGATCTAAATCCAGCCAGCACTGGCATTTGTTCTTTTGGGGAAGCTGGCATAGGCTGGAGAATGGGGAGCTGTGCAGCCCAAGGCTATGACTTGCACATCTATGTGGTGGCGGGAAGACGGGAGCAGAGGCCACCCTGCCAATGCCAGGCTTCTGCCTGTCACCTCCAAAGCCTGAGGTGTGATGTGAGCCACAGAGCTCAGGTGCACCATGGAACAGTCCCAGTGTGTGCTCCTGAATTCAGATTACTGGGTTACCTGCAACAGACCTCAAAAAGACCTGCAAAAGAGACATGGTGTGCTGGCTATTCCAATTTCTATTTACCAACCAATTCTCTTGCAGCAGTGTTAACCCAACTATATCACTCTTCTGCTTATCTCATCTGATAGTTTGGAAAGTACCCTTATTATGTTATTTAAACATTTCTTCATTATCACTCAAACAGAGCTATTAAAATCTTTGGTGTATTCCTGAAACACGTGCTCAAGGATCTGCTCAGACATAACTGCTTCAGTCTGCTTCCTTAGGATCAGCAGAGATGGCGAAAATGCAGCAAGTCTGGAAAGCAAGAAGGTTTCCACCTGACTAAACAGGGAATCCTTCACAGACTCCTACTTTGAAATTAAGCTTAGGAAAGTGGCAGCTGGAACACCTCCACTGATAACACTAGTGACAACCCAACACAGGAGCTGTCCCGCAGCTGTCCATTGTTTCTCCCATGGAAACAATTGCAAAAATACGTAGGGTTGGAAATGGTTATTTTATATTTAAGTGACGTACGGGATCTTACCCTTGCTGCAAATTTCAGTGACCACACGGGTATTTAAAAGCAAAATAGATCAGATTTTGTCTTTAAGTTGGTTTCTTTACATGTTACCAGATTTTTCTTCACACTATCTAATTAGAGAATTCAAAGCTTACTAGAGACTCAAGCTTTTAATTTTATTTGTGGATTTATTAATTTATTTTTTGACTGGTTTGCCCTTCTAGACAACCATAAACTCAAAATTACTGCAAGGAGTTATGCTTTCAGAGAAAACCAGATGAATCCTTCAAAATAGTGAGATAATCTCTGATTTCTTAGGAGTGTTTTGTTTGAAACTATGTAGTTCGTATTAAAAAAACCCTGGCTTAGGTTCATCTGTTTGATTTAACAATGGGCATGTGAACAGCAGAATACTTAACTTACAAAATAAATACACCAAATCTGGGTATAGAGTAAATGGCACTATTTTGCTGCACCATTTGGAGAATGGGAGTTGTGGAAAGCACCCAGCATGAAGGGGAACCATCAGTCCCTGCAAAGGAGGCAAAGATGCTGGCAGACTCTGGCCCATGAACATCTGTACCAGCATCTGCACTGGCAGGAGCAGGACAGGAACCTCCCTCTGCTCCTGCACGTGGCGGTGGGAGCCCTGTAAACCTGAAGAAGAAGCAAGCACTGAGAGGTGGAAGACCCTCTCTGGGGACAAGAAGGTGTCTTTGTACCAAGGAAATCTCTGTTCTCACCAGGCAGGGAGCTGAGGTACCTGTGGTACCTTGTCTGCCTGCAGCAGTGAACCAGCACTTGCCTGCTTGTTGATCCTCCCTACTCTGGATTTCCAATGAGAAACAAAGTCAGAGGGAGGGTCTCAGAAGCAAAAACTAGGATTGAGATGAAGAAAATAGGGGAGGTAAGCCTTGATTGCCTAGATCTCCTCTTCAGGACATCAGCTGCATTATTTTTGTCTTCTACCCTTTCTTTCTTTAGGAAGAAGACGTAAGGAGTCAGTCTGCTCCCTCCAACCAATAATTTTTCAGACTGTTGAATAATTTCAAAGACATTTTACAAGAAACTAATACCTTACCAACCATATCTCTCACTGGGCGGAAAAAATTAGGCAGCCAGCAGAAGAGATCTTTTTAGTCCCGTCATCAGGGAAAACGCTACAAGACGACACTTGTTCCATATCTATCTGAATGCTCATGTGGTGCTCAAACTAAAGACACTTTAAAGAAGCACCCTCTTAGGACTCAAGAAGAAAGAACTCTTATTTATGAGAGACATGGAGCTGCTAAGTTTCTCTTTTCTGAGTTTGTTCAATTATTCCTCCATCCAGACAGCCACAAGCGCAAACTTATTCCAGGGTAGTTGTATCTGCACAGAAAGCCATGCTGAATTTTTTGTTGGCAGCAATGTTCCATACCACATATTATCAAAACTTTATGGAGTTTTAGATTAAATCTTGATTTTTAAATGAAGGACATAATTTTAACAGATTTTATTGCATGCCTTTCCAAGTTCCTTATAAAAAAATGCATCAATGTGTCACACAGAAAGATATAAGAATCCCAGTGAAGCAGGCACAGTCAGATGCAAGGAAAAGGACCAATTTGCAGCTCAGATAATTTATTATACCTAGCTCTACAGTTGTTAGATTTTGCTCACTAAAATACAATTCAGAATTACCATATTTTATTACCATAAAGTATGATAATAATTACAAAGTATAATAATATTTTATAGACAGGAAACCACAATGGTAAAACAAAGTAGTTTTAAAACACAAGAAAGAAAAGATTTATATGTTTACTTCCTGACAGAGAGCATTCTGAATTTCTGCTATTACTGCCTATCAGATGGACGCAGCTGAGCAGAGTATTTGGAAAAGCACATTTCAGTGATGAAATATACTGTTTGTTTACACTCCTGATGCTGCCCATCCTTACTATTGCACAAGAACTTGTGTCAGAAAATACAACAAAATCCTCACATCCAGCATCGTTCACCAAACAGTCAAACTGGTCAGTGTCCAGAAATCGAACTACCATCCATGGTGCTTCATTCAGGGACCATTTAACATATCTCTTGAAAAAAGCCCTGATCACCCACTACCTGAACCAAGGACACACCCTGTTTCTTATAATATCTGATCTCATTATTTCTAGCTCATGAAGTAAAATGCACCATCATGCACTCAAATCTAATGAAGTGGTAAGTGTGGGGTGGTGCTGATTCCTTGAAACATTGGCTTCAACACTCACCTCTGCTAGGGTTTAGATCTTCCAACGTGGAAGTCTGTGTAAAGCTCAACTGAAAAGAAGGACTGTGTGAAATTTAAAGTCTAGGCACTCCTTGGATTTGTTGATAGAAACAATAAAAGTGGAGGTAAAGGGCTTCAGAAAACATTCTACACATGCCAGCAAAATAGTGTGACAATATCATGTAAACCAGTCACTCAGAGACATAAAAATCATTAGGAAAGAGTAAATGAAAACGGAGAAAACCAGATTCGTTACAAGTTCCAAAATATCCACAGTTGCTGACATTTCAGGGGAATCAGTTAGGGATCTTGAGAGATTAAATGAGGAGTCTTGACTCACTCATGCTATCAGGGCCACAGAAATGGAGCCACTGAACTGAAACAACGACTGATAAATTTTTACATACCCTGTTTAAGAGGGATTGGTGTCAGTCATTCTTAGTTTGTGACGACTCCTTGGCATGTCAGGAATCTCCCCCAAAGAGGACAGAAATTCTCTTAGCATTTTTTCAAATCACAGGCATGGGGGGTCCTAGTAAGTTTCCATACAACCTAATGAAAAAAATGCAATTTTGCCAACAGGTGTTTTGCTGAGAGGCTGATATCTTAGTCAGTCTAGTACTATGAAACTTGAGATGCAAAATCGCATAGGCTATAATAACACTAGTGAGTAATTTTTTGGCAACTGTCTTTCATTTCACAGGTTCCCTTGTAATTTACTCTTGAAATCAATGTCTCTTTATTCCTTGCCATCATTACTGATGCATGAACAGCAAGACACAAGGAGACAAGCCTGTCCTTGCTTGTCCTACAGGCACAGTTGGCTTAGGAAACAGAAAAACACAGTCCTGCAGGGCTGGATAAAACGGTTTCCTTAGGCTTCAGTAAATCTTTTTGGGGATGAAGCAGTGACTTCTACAAAGGTGCTTCTATTTTGTGCCAGTTCCTTGGGTAAGCAATTTTCTGCCTGGTAGCCTACTGCAGGGATCAGGGGATGGGGGAAGGCTTCTTGTAAACAGACGTTTTCAGGCCCTTCTCACTACACATGATTCTGTAAAATTTATTAAAACTCTTTATTTTTTCAAACCCCAGAAAGGTTTTAGGGAATTTAATGTAACATTTAACCAGATGCCTTTCAGTCCCTAGTGAAATACTGTAAAACGTGTCCACACTGCTATCACTTCATCAAGACTGCACAGTTTGCATGAAGGGCAGCAGTTACTGGTGGCACTCCTGCAGTGCCAGTTAACAATTCTCCTCTATCTTTTTGTGCACATCTGGGTGGTTTTTCTACTTTGGTACTTCCTCTAGGGCAATTCCTGGTACCTCCCAAGTTTTCATCAATTCTTCTTGACTCTTTCTGTAGCATCCAGCTGCTAATTTTTACTGTTTCTACACAGAATGTGAGGACCCCAGGATACTTCAGGAGCTTCTCCAGCTCAGAAGACTTCAGAGCCCTGCCAGGCTCATATAGCAACTTGTACTTTTTGGAGATGCAGAGCGTACAGTGTGTCCCAGAGGTACTCGGATACCCTATTCCTGCATCACAGTTGGCAAAATACATGCAATAAAAATTATTTTCATAAAATAATTAATTTATCTGCTAATTTATAACTATGCTATTAATTTATAACTGCTAATTTATCATTAGCAGTTTAAGGTCTGAGACAAATGCAGTCTTTTTCCTTCTCTTGTGCTTATTAATTGCTAACATTGTGCTGGGTAGCATACAGAAGAGCAATGTGTGGCTGTCTAAAGACAAGACTCAGACTCTCACGGAGCTTGTTTCCTGCGCTATTCCCCCTCTAAAGGAGACGTCCAGGCCTTCGCCAAACAATGCCTCAAGAATCAGTGAGTCAGGCAGGCAGACCCAGCCTTTGGATGGCGTCAGCACTCTCTTCATGCAATATTTTCAACAAGCCATCTTATAAATGAAGGTGCAGGGAAATTGCCCATCTCCCTGAGACGAATTCGGAAAAGGTCAAATCCTTGAGTCCACAGTCAGTTCTTAGACAGCAATTTCCCTGCAAATGTCAGTCTCCTGGACTAAGTATCAGCTACTGACTCAAACACAGCATCATTTGGCATTGTATTTGTCGTGTGCTGAGAGTTAAAACAAGTGCTAATTAGTCGCTTTCATTGTTACTTTCAAATATTTTCCAAAATTAATACTGTAGTGACGTGTTTCCAAAACAAGAGAAGGACAGCTTACTTAGATGAAAGCATACTTTAAAACAGTAACAATTAGGCAAATATGACCCTGACTTTTTGCTGCACTGGACATTAACTGTAATACAGTAAATCTGCTCACTGCATTTCCTCTATTAGTGATAATAGCAAGTACAATACCCTCATTTCCTCATTGCTGATGGCAGCATTGCTGGGCTCTTTTGACTGTAACTCTTCTTCAATATGTGTGCTGCAAGAGGAACCTTGCACTCAGCTGAAAACAGATCTCAACAAATGTTTTTGGAAAAAATAATTCTGAATCAAGGTACTGATAAATCACGTTATTGTGACAATAAGTCCCACTCTGTCACCCTCCCCACAATTTAAGTACGTTGATAACAAGAAAAAAATAGTTTAAACCTGTTCACAACAAACAAGAAAAGCAATCAAATGTAAGCTTGCAAAATTCTGAACCTACTCATTAAAAATGCCTTCACCCTCTAAGCATATTATCCTGTATATGGAACCATTACTGAACATTGCTTCAGAAACAGCACATTTGAAACACAAGTGCATTTCTCTCCCAGGCAGTGGCAGCACTTCAATAGGTTTCTTACATAACTTGACAGTTTACCTACTTGCTTGTTTGTTCTTAACAGCAGTGTGACAGAACAGTCTCCCAGGGCACTGATGAAGCCCCTGTTAAAATGTTGTCACCAATGGAAGGAAAGGCCAAGACAATTTCCCAGCTTCCATGGAGTCATCTCTGTACACGATGTGTTAAACCACCCTTCTCCAAGAGGATTCATTCACCTTCAAGCCTCACAAACAAATCTTGAAGAAAGAAACATTTCGTGGCTAGACTGGATCAAGTAGAAATTATTTTTTGTTTAATAAAAGCCCAACAACAATGCCTCAGGATGGACAGATGTTGTTATTTCCTACTACAAGTCATTAAGTTGTATGCCATACCTATGGTAATACTGCCAGTTCAGGGAAGAATGAATGTAATTGACCTGCAAAACACATCCTGGTATCAATCCAACCATCAGTCCCTGCCTGCCTTCACTGCAATTATAAGATTCAATGCAAGCAAACAATAGATTCTCCCCTTATTTCATTCCTCCTCTATGTCTGACACTCTGCCTTGATATACAGGGTTTATTGTGCTTATGAGGCATGTTTTATTACGGAAGTCCTTTTTAGAAATATTGCTAGAACCCCTTTATTCTGCAGTCTAATACAACCACTATTAAAGTAGTGTTTATGCTATTTCAAGAGGCTATGAGCCTATAAATGTATTAGAAGGGGAATGGCAAAAGTGGACCATACTGTCAGGGAATACAATGCAACATCATAATCCTTAGCAAATTCCTTGTCTTACAGTATCAAGCGTTGGTCCTCTTAGTAACAACCACATAGTTAAAGCACAAACAGAATCTGGCCTAAACCTGCAAGCTTCTGAAATTCCACTATTCCACTTTCAAGCAAACACACAGAAAACTTGACAGAAGAATTTTACATTTCCCCTTCTTTCCCCATCAGAAAAGGAGGGGTTGGTGGATAGTCTTAGATCAGAACAGCGGCTGTTTCTTAACTTCATACTTATGGATAACAACAATTATGCCAGGAACAGACTCAGAAAGCCACTCTCTACTGCCAGAGCGAGGATGGAAAACACTTAGGATTCATCAGTGAATGGGGAGAATCTGAAGGTACAAATGCCTCTTCTATTGAAACAAAAATCCTTTGCAAAATCTTCTAAAGAGAGGAAGTCAATAATTCTTCAATATCTTCAATCAAGCATAGGATTCTTCTTCCTACAAAGA
The DNA here is from genome assembly GCA_013397775.1 of Eulacestoma nigropectus. Lineage (NCBI taxonomy): Eukaryota > Metazoa > Chordata > Aves > Passeriformes > Eulacestoma > Eulacestoma nigropectus. The sequence continues at coordinate 382,701 of VZTE01003721.1, forward strand.
GTATTCCCAAATTTTGCTACTATTTTAGACAAGTCTTTATCCTCTGTTGTAATACCTAGGCATCCCTGCCATTCTCTTCTGTGAATTTTAACTTCATTTTCTACAGAACTGAGCTCCACGTTTCTTCCCAATTCTTATCATTTTTTATGGTATGCCTTTTTAGGCCTTGCTAAGTATATATTGATAATGTAACACATTTGCCTTGCTCAAAATTTCAGAAACCTGTGACACTTACACCTCAATTAAGTTCACCTTGTAGCTGGTGGCTAAAACTAAAATCCATTGGTTGTCTCTATCTCCAGCAAGAACTAACTCAGTGACTGTACAGAAAAAAGGAAACTTCTGCATAATCTTTACCTCTTGTATACTTTTCTTTGAATGCCAAAACCCTCAAATATCTAAATTAATTTGCTTGAGTCTCACCCTGTCTTTAGAAGTCTGATTACCTCATTTGGCCCAAGCTCTAATTGTCAGACACACCAATGCCTCAGAGTCTGTAAAACGTACTTGCAAGCTGCATATTCATAGTAGGTTCTTACATACTAACATACAGGTCATTACTGGACAGATCAAAACTCTCTGAAATGAATAGAAACCTTTAATCTAGATTTTCTCTCTTAAACCTGCAAGTTGCTTAAGTGCTCTCAGGCTTTGCCATCATCCTGAGAGTTCAGCATGCTCCCTGTGAATTTAAGATGACTAGGAACTGAACAGAGGTTCAGATCTATAATAAAGCTTGAAGAGGTAGAAAATTTAAATAAAAAAATAGAAACTGAGGGAGTCCCACATATAACTTCAGGAAAATGTTCCTATCTAGATAAGATAATGGGCAGTCTAAGAAAACAAATTGTTGTAAAACTTGATGCAAAATTAACTCAGAGATTGATGGATGAGTTCAAAATTACATATAGTAGGTATGCTAGTAACTACCCTAAATAGAAAAACTAAACTGTTCTATATTATTTCAAATTTACATACATTGAAAAGAGTAATTTAACCTCCAAGCAGAAAGTTATCCCTACTAATGCAGAGTAGGTAAGAAGGAAGAGTGTTTATTTTTAGTGACAAATATAAGATTTTGAAAGTACACATAAAAAAAAAAAAATCAGTGTAATTTTATAAAGTTTGACCAGCTAAAAAATAGCCATCTCTTAAAGAAGTGTGCAGTATTCTTTCTGTGACCAGTCTTTCAAGGACTACTTGGATACCAAAATATCAATAACTCATTCTGCAAAATACCCAGTGAAGATCCGGCCTCAGGACATCTGCATACAGAAATTCATTCATTACAAAAAAAAATAAGAAAACTGCTACTAGAATAAGCATGCAAGAAGACCACACTGCATGCAACTCATTTTCTGAGAAGAGAGAAATGACAATGGTACGCCAAGTGCCCTCAAACACCTCCTCTTCAGGAATGAAACTCATTCACGGAATCATGAGATTCCATCTCATCTCCCTATGCTGAGATGTCAAATAGCAAAAAACCTCCCTACCTGCTCTGAACAGCACAGCAGAAGAGCTAAAGGGATGAACATTGGTTTGACCTAGTTTCGTACAAGCCTTTTATCTTATGAATGGAGCTATCTCCCAGCTTGAAGAGCAATGAAAGAATAATGGAAAAGGCAAAAATGCAGAAGAGAGAAAAAAAAATGTAATTTATTCCCACTAAGGGCAAATACAGTCACCGTCTGGGAACACCAGATCAGATGTAAACAGCAGAAAGAAAACCCATGAAAAGAGGCAAAATGAATGTGGAGTACTGGTTTTATTATTTTCTCTGATCTTGGGATGACAGATGTCTGATATATTTATGATGGCTTGTGACGTGAAGATACAGATTGATTTTCTGTGTGCTACTCCGGTTGCTTGATTAATTCTTGGTAGGCCAGTTAGCACTGGGCTTACAGATATTACAAAAAACAGACAGACCTAGAAGCTTTATGGATTAGTCCATTATTTAGTCCATTTGCTTTAACAATTTCAAAAGGAATTGAACAAAAAATGCTTATGTGCTTTTAAAATTCCACTCTACACTTCTCATTAAATTCTTTAGAAGTGTCTCATAAAAACCTTTACTATATGAAGACATAATACCTCCTCATGTTAATGATCCACTGCAAGGAGAGATCCACGACTAGAGCAACAGCCCTGAACAGGAGACTTATAAAACATTTAGTTCAAGCGAGGTCAGCAAAAGGAAGGCTGGATGCTGCTTTTTCAAAGAGCAATTTATAAAAACCACATAGGTCAAAAGGCCTATGGGTGCCAGAAGGGTATTCACTGGCATTGCCTATTGTACAAATTGTACAAATATTTGGGTTTAAGAATGATCTATGGAACTATTTCCTTTTATTTTCAAAAGATAATTTTGCTGCAGCAACATTTTCCAGTTTCTAACAATAACTCCTGTCCTGCTCACAAACACCATTCTGTCAAGTTTATACCCCCAATCTATCAGAGGACTTCAGCTGGGCTGCAAAGATGCCAAGCTGGGAACTGCCACGTCCATAGCTTTTCCAGCTTTGGCTTAGATGTTCAGCGTCAGCTGTAAGAGCAGAAGTCAACACAGTTCATCCCAGTTAGGGTTCTACTACAAGGAACCATAAAAATCCTGATTATTGCTTATATAAAAATTAGCTTTTCAGTTTTCATACAACACTGTTCCATTGATTTCAGTCAAGCTATTTCAACTCATTGAAGCTGAAGATTTTTCTCTAGTTTCTGGCTTTAAAATAAAGAGCATAAACACCTTCTGAAATATGTTTCAGCAAAACTTAATCATCTTTTTTTGTAAAAGACTGCTGAATAACATAGAGCCATCTTAACCGGGGCACTTCAATTGCAAGAAAAAGCTAGTCATAAAATAATAATCTGAGCCAATTTTAAAAGTTTATACAAATGCATTATGATGTGCTGCAAAATGCATAATTTAGATTTCTTTGGATGAGAGTGATACAGTAGACATCAGATCATTCTGAAAGGACCACAAAGTGAACATGCATGGTCTTGCAGTATGAGCAGTTAGTGGAGTAAGCACCAATTCTCACATCTTGTTTAGGGTGAACAGGCTCACAAATAATACCAAACCATGATTTGTAGGGGTTTTTCACACTGAGGTATTTTGTTACCATCCCAGGTAAATATGCCCAGATATTGGTCTGTTCCTTCTGATTAACAGAATTAATGCTGTAACCAGAAAGCTACTCATCTCCAGACACCTTCCACAGAGGTCAGTCATCACCACCAGTCCTTTCCTGAGGACAGCTCCTTTGACACTCAATCTCCTCGGATGGCCTGTACAGAACCTACCTCACCACTAACATCCTTCCAATGAGCCCTGCAGGCTGACCTCTCTTTTTTCTTGTCCAATATGTCCTCTCTCTTCTGTACTGGAAGTGAACAGCGCTAACACACACACACTGGACATTGGACAAATTAATTTCTTAAGTGTTTCCCCAGCATCTGATTGCTGGTTTGGAGAAAGTTTGGTGTGAAATCAGATGGAAGAGCTACAAGTGACTAAGAAGCTCAGAAAATGTACAGAAATACTGTATGTAGACACTAGAAGCCTTCCTCAAGAATCTGTATACCTTTCTCTAAGTGGCAGAATGTGGAATTGTTGTATAGAAAATTCCAATGTTTGAAAAGCACAAAAGATATAGAGGAAGAAGTTATATTAGAAACTGCACAAACTACTGGCAACAATTATTATTCTGTTCTCTCTCAAGAGTACTGTCATTCTGATTGAAGTGCAATTCTTCAAAGTGTCACTCATTACCTTAAAAAACATCAATATGGAATTAATTGTAGGAGGAAACTTGTGCACACTGCTTCTTCCACACACAAGTATTTACTGAGCCACCATGGATGAAAGATCAGGCGCTGAGCATGAGATACCAGATAATACTCACAGCAACTGCCTCCAGGATTTGTCTGACAGCATCAGCAGCATCTCGTTCACTGTAGTACCCCTTTTCCACAATCCTGCAGAAAAAAAGCAACACAATTAAGTATTAAGGTGAATAAACAGTGAACGTAGATGCTTCTTTTCAAAAATGAGATAGCAAGCAATCAGATTTAAATATGACCAAGACAGTGGAGTGTCTCCAAGAGACTAGAAAACAACCCTTTTGCTATTTAAGTTACCTTTGATTCCCAGTAAAATGAAAGACAGCAGCTAAAATATCATCTGAATAAGATGCTTGTAATATATGTACGCATTCAGTTCAAAGTTTTTGGAACTTTCTGACACTCAAGGAATCTGAATTATTGAAAGATAAAACTACTCAACATTTAGGAATTTCTTTTAAGCCCCCCTCCCCAGTTAGTTAGTTAGTTAGATAGTTAGCTATAAAATAAAAGCATTATGCTATGCACACACAGATCTGAATTATTCAAGAGAAAAGGTTGGTGTAAAAATTTACTAGATTCAAATTACCCCTCGAGTGTGATGGGCTGAACAACTGTCTTTTTCCCCCCATCAGTAGAAAACTGGGGATGCTGTATGCAAAGAAACACAGTTTTATTACAACTAAAGTCACTTTTTTCTTTCAGAAAAGTTACTTTTTCTTACAGGGTCAGCAGTAGACACAGATTTGCACAATGACATACGAGCAGTTAATAAAAGAAGGATCTATCATTAAGATATCCTAATACTCCATTTAAGATGCTCAACAGTCCTTTTACTAATGTTTTTAACTGAGCATAGTATTTGTGAACTACAATAACTATCCCTCAGAGAGTTACCTGAAAGGTCAGACTTTTGATCTGAAGTCTTGATATTTTTACAGTATTAATTTTTCAAAGCCCAAGAAAACACAGACAGATGTTGTCTAGAAACGCAACCTGTGGTGCCTATGAGACATTTTATAAAATTATGTTCTGCAAGCAGACAAGCCAGCTTTATAAAACAATATCCTAAAATCCTCATGAAGCAGTACATCAAGGAACCTTTAATGTCTGAAGTCACTGGAAAGACCTTCTGCCCCAAGATCCATAAAAAGACCCTGATGGTGGCAGGAAGGCTATCCTTCTTTCTCCCCACTGTTCCTGCTTTGCAGTAACGTTTTATCACTTCCTTTTACTGAAATTACAGAGTCGTGTTGAGTTACCATCAGTGCAGCTCCTCACAGCCTCACAAAACTTACAGGAAAGGTGTTGACTGACATACATATGAAAAACATTACTTTATACTCATTAGAGGATCAAGTGATTAGAGGTAAGAAACAACGCAAGGATAGTACTCCACCAGAAACAGAGGCAACAAGCACGGCACTGTGGAAAGCAGTCTACACAGGGATATTCCCAATCAGCCACAATTACTTTACCTTTACACTCATGTTCACAGAGAACTGAGTCTATTCATGTGGCATCAGTAACAGCAAATAATCCCTTTCAAGCAGCAATTCTCTTTCATCATGATTTCTTTTCTGCATAATTGCTTCGGATTATTTCTAGAAGCTTTTCTGGTTTGGATTCTTTGGGTTTTTTGGCAACCCTTTAGCTGTCATGCCATATGCACTGCTTAAATACCTTTGCTTTTTTTGTGCCTTCAGCCCCTACCCTGTTTTTGTCATCTGTTTGCACCATTAGGGAGAGCTTTACTGGAACCTACAACCATAAGGGGAAAACAAAGCAAAGCTTACTCATTGAGACATATTACGCTTTTAGCCTGAAGTATTGGAAAGAGGTTACAAAACCCCACAAATTACACAATAAAATGCTACATTATGTTTGAGGGCTGGATTACTTCTTAGCCATTTCAGGCTGAATTATCCTCTTCTGTTAGATTACCTTGTGAGACCTGAGCCCCAGTGATGCTTTTGCTTAGTTCTCATTCCCCCAAATATGCTGGCTTTGTTTCCTCCTCCTTTTTAATGAAAATGAAGTATTTAGTGTCAGCCAGTTGTACCTGTCTGTAGCATCCACCCTGCCCCACGCACTGAGTCCACCAGATGCAGGATAAGCCTGTGCACCTGGCCTCAGAAATGCATGAGGTTCTAAGGCTTAAACAGTATTCAGAATACTCTGATTTTCAACACATCTCAGACTAAGATCAGAGAAATATGAAGCAATGCAGCAATTCAATTTACATTTCTCCCTTATTCCAAAAAATTTCTCTTTTTACAGTGTGATAAGTCAGTCTATGTTCTACCTTCTTCAAACACATAAACCAGGGGAACAACAACAAAAAAATCCCTTAAATGCATTCTACTTCTTTTTATTTTCTTCCACTCACCAAAAATAAAGAAAAGAGGAACTTCCTGTAAATGCCCAGCCAATGCAGAAAAAAACCCCTCTAATTTCATGACCACTGGAAACAAGGGAAAAATCAAAGAGACTGCCCTCTTGGCCTCAAGATGAGTCCACACTGACGTAGACAATATATGCTGGTAGGGACAGTGTGCTGCTCTCATTATTTATGTTAAACACACAGCAGAAGAAACACAGAGACCTTGTAGATGAAGACTTGTAATTTACACTTTACAATAAATAAATGTAATGAACTGCGGGCCCGTATTTTTGGAGAGCAATAAAACACAACTGTAGAAATATTGTGCAATGCACTGGACCCATCCGCTAGTGCTACTCGTGAATAACATGCACTGGAAAGCCAATTACAAATTATGTCACATGCAGTTAACTTTCCAGTTTTCCAGAAGTCTAGAATTCAGACTTACTGAGAATAGAAAACTTACTCTTAATTAATAATAATCTAGCAAATAGAAAATGTAATCTTCTGTGACGGCAATAAATGAAAAAAATACATATCCCTTTATAAAGATGAACATTTATTTCTGAGGGTACTCTGCTTTGGAACTAAAACCTGGCTATTAGGCAGTAAGGACGAGTGTTTAAAGAAGATTATCTTGTAGTTCAGGTCACGTAGTAATGCTGGGGGATCATTTGCATATTTATTTTTTGCATCCTCCCTGCGATAGTTTACATAAGACAAATGGTAGGTGAGCCAGCAACACTCCTACCTGAGACCAATGAGTCTTCTTTAAAAGGATTTTTCAAATTCAGCCTGCAGATTAACAATGACTCATTGCCCTTTTTTGCTATAATGGGAAGGAAACCTGCAGAAATATCTTATTTCACTATTATTGAAGCAAACTCCAACTATTTATACCTATTTTACAGAATGATTTTAACAAAACCATGGGTGAAGGAAGATTAAGCCTTTGCTGAGAGGACAGAAAGATAGGAACAGCAGCAATAAGGAACTAATTAAAACTCTCTTTGATATGCAAATGAAAGAACCAGGTAGGCCAAAAGCGTGCTGGAGAGAAAAACTGTGAGGAAGACAGCAGGGAATACAGATCTGCTTGAAGTCAAACCAGAAAAAAAACACTCAAATTGGTGCCGCAAGCATCCAGGAAATTCAAGACACAAATTCAAAATGAAGGCATTCTAGACCAAGCAAAAATGCAATGCTGATTTGTGTAGGATCAATTTTTCATGCATGCACATTTATTGAAATATGCTGATCCAATTGTTTACCCTTGTATATGGCAAGACACACATTTAGCAGAACATCTACTAGATGGACAGCAAGCCAGAGCTCTCCTAAAGCGCCACCTGACTCAATCTTGTCTTTCCAAGCACATGTCATCATATTTGAGACAAATCTGTCTCTTTCTATATAGAGGAGCAGGGAAATACTTGCCAGAGCCCCTCCTCACTGCCTTCTCCCAGTGCCAGCAGAGATGAAGATGCCCTTTGGGAATAGCCCCAGTCCCACGGTGCCGAGACACACCCCTGCCTGCCTGCCAGACCTAGGTGCCCTGCAGAAATCTGTTATCATGCTCTCTCAGCTGCCACTGATGCCCAGAGGTGGAAGAGCCTTGCCAGGTAATGGGGCTATAACAGATTTAGCAGTAGGCAAAACCACCCGTAGCGTCACAGTGCCCAGCAAGCCTGTGGAAATGGCCTGTGGAAATGGCATAATGTGTTTTTGGGGATGCACACTCTCCTATGTCTTCTATAGTCTAAATTTTGTCAGCTTCCATCACCAAACACATGTATGTGTTCAAGTGTTTCATAATTTGCAGTAATCCTTGCCAGATTCCAACTGGCCTTTCCAGCATTTCTGTTCCTTGCGAGCACTGGAAGTTTTCTTGCAGTATAAATTCCTCAGTTTTGCAGATGGTTTTCGGCTGTAGCCTCTCTGCCATGGAATTGCCTCTCACTGTGGCAATGCTTGAAACTTTCAGTTGACAGCACTGATCCTGAGACCAAAGCCTCTTTCTCTTTTACTTTTCATCTGTATCGGAATCCAGTACAATGAATATTCCCGCATTTTTAAACTCAACGTGTACCCACAACTCCTGCTGATCAGGAAAATTTGAAATCTTACCACTTTAACAAACTTACTTTTTCCTCCCCCATGCTCTACATGCACTAGTTCTCCTATTCTTAGTTTTTCTTCTCTGCTTCCCTCCCACGTGGGCCACTCCACCCATCCTCCCATCTTGCCTGAAATGTGAGCAGGTAACATCTGTTGCTCTCCTGCCTTGACTCACATTTGTAAATGCGCTTAGTTTTATGCTAATTAATCTAAACAGTTACTCTAAAATTTGCAATATTTAGCAATTGTTTCATGTTGCTTCTATAATTATGATTTCTCCACTATGTGGAGTTGGTAGCATTTGAGTGTTAGGTGAATTTAGAAACATACCGTGGCTTGCGAAAGTCCTGCTAAATCAACTTGGCTGTCTAAACAGTAAAAATTATTATTACTTTATCAGTTCCCAACACTGTTTTGCTTTCTTTAAGCACTGTCTGTATTTGCTTTGCAGACCATCCTTTATAACCATTGTGACATTTTAAAAAGCCATCACTCTTTTTAGGATCATTTTCATTCTGCCTCTAGCTGGCTTTTACCCAAAACCCTTGCAACCATAACTTAGCTGTGGACTGTTTCATGCTACTTCATGTACAGTCTCAGGCAAGACACTGCCTGAGATACATACAAGTCCTGTTCTAAGGTGAGTATGTGCTAACAATTTTAAAAACTGTTTGATTCTATATAATAAGTGTTAATTTATCTAAAATGCTTTGGTTGTCATGGAGATTTTTTTCTGAAATTACTCACTTAATTCTTATGCAAATTCTTGTATTCAATTAAAATGAAATTAGAAGATTTCTACAAGCTAAAGTGAGATGGAAAACTAGCAGAAAGAGGAAAAGAAAATGACATCACTCTATTCAATAGCAAAATGGTTTTCACAAGGGACACTTTCTCAATGAATGATTCACAGATCTATTGCTTCATGTCTGTATTGGGGTGATTGCAATTTCTGGTTGCTCTGATGCATTTGTTTAGTTAAAAAAATGTTTCACTCATAAATACGTATGCATTTTCCATACTACAGAATTGGCGAATAATAGATGTTTTTAAAATTAACTCTGATTCAGAATCTCCCTTATTCTACAACCATATTCATATTCCAGAGCAGACTAGCTGTTGCTGTCTCTAATGACTCAAACTGCCTGTCTGTGATCTGAAAAAGGATAATGGGAAATACTGACCTGGATTTGGATCTGACTTCCTGAGAAACAAGTAGAAGTTTTCTCCAACACTGTGTTTAGGAATGAAATTCAGCACTGCAGTCATTCAGGAAAAATGTTTTCTCTCCACTGTTACTAAGCAAGAGGCACTTTCTGATAAATGTAGCATGCAGGAGTATTTAAAGAAAGATTATGTATTTCTTATGGCTCATACTAGGGTTTAACTTAACCCCTTCAACTTTCTATTTCCAACTCAGCCTTACTGTAGCATCCACAGAATTAGACAAGTTCATCTTTCAGGAGCTTGATTTCAGAAGACATTTAACAAAATAATAGTCTTTGCTTCTAGAGGTTGCGAGGCCACAATACTTGTGCACTGGCTGTTCAAGCGTCCCTCTCAAAAGTTTCTGTGTGACTGTGTGAGCCAATGCAACAAACTGAGCTACTGAAGTATGTCACAACTCCTGCCTGCAGAGAGGGGGCAAAGAGGAGAATCACTGACAGCTTGCAAAAGGGGCAGTGGCCTGGGGAGGGGAAAAGAGCAGCACTGAAGGCACCGATGAAGCTGCCCTGTCAACAACTGCTGAGGCTCTAATTGAATTTCTCTCTCTATCTAAGGGCCTATCTAAGGGAAAGATGTGGGAATGTGGAGGAAGTTTAATAGACAGTAACTAACACATAAAAAACACAACGGGGTACAAAAGATTGCAGGGACTGAGAAAACAGAGTCTTCCACAATCCTCCACTGCATGAGAGTTTGCCACAAAGTTTGCTTTAAAGAATAGAGTAGTCACCTTCTCTCTACCCGCTGGGAACAAGGCCAACAAGTACTGGCCGAATTTACAGAAAGAAAGTTTTTCCTAATATTGGCACTGAATCTAATTATCGCTCTGGAGAGTCACTGGAATAGCTTACACATGAGAAGACTACCGAGAAAGAAACAAAAGCCAAAACTGTGGATGCCCAAGGACGGTGGAAAGATACTACCTGAGTTCAGGTGACCCACCGGCTCGCTCCACCCCTCCATGCCAAACCAGTGCAGTTCTAGCTGCCATGACACTTTAAACACATTGCCCTGGAGCTCACTCTGGCACATCACCTACTTCCTAGCAAGAATGAACAACTGACCATCAAACACTGGAACTGGGCACAACTTGCATAACTCAGATTGTCCTTATATTCCTCTATGTCACAATTCCCAGGAGCATTCACATGATCATTATTCAGTTCAGGATTATTTCAGGTTCACCTCTTCCAGACCTTCTTTGGTGGCCTTGGCACCTCTTACAGTGCACAGGTCTGTGATGCGTTCCTTACAACAGCGACTGAAGGTTAACATTGAACTGAGAAGTACATTACCTAAAATACATTTGCTTTTCAGGCTTTCATCAAAAAATCTCCTAAATTATCAACTAGGAAAAGCATTTCAGTGCTCTGAATATTTAAAGAAACTGCATGTCCTCCTAAAACATTTTTACTTCATTTTACACCCTCATGATACTGTACATAGCAAAAAAGCAATTAAACTCAAAATGTACAAAGCATGCACATCCTAAGTGACTTTATAATTTCAGGAGAGGTGTCAAATCAAGGCATGGAAAACACATCATTAGCACTTGGGTCACTCAAGGACTTTCTGCATGTACATATATGTGTAGGGTGCAGTTATATACGCTCTAGGTATATATATCTAAACAGCTGTCAAAACCCCTCTGCATTTCAATAAAATAAGAAGTTAAAATTTGTTAATAATTAAGGAATTCAGCTAAGCCTCAATCAACTTTCTATTTAATTTAACCGGTGTATCTCTCCTAGTTTGTCTGGCATCCAGACTACAAATATCTATATTACAATACTGGGGCTGTGGTAGAAAACTGAGAATACATCTGTCAGAGGAGCTATATTCACAAGAACCTTCTGTATTAAAAATATCTAATAAACGAAAGATCTTCACAGGCACTGATATGTACAACATACAAAAGGCTTTCCCAGTTTCCAGAGTGACAGAAAATTAGGCACAGACCACCAAAAAAAAAATATATATATAAAGGCATTATTAAAACTCTGTATGAGAACGAAATACCAAATTACATCGGAAGGACTACAAATGAACATTAATGCACATCTTTATTCTGAAATTACTGGGTTTTATCATCACTGAAGCTAAATTCAAGAGAAACCAAATGAGCTACTAAGGTACCAAGGAGCACTTTTATCAGAGCTTTGTGTCTTGACTTTCATCTTTGGAGAATAGGCATAATTGGTGCAGTCAAGTCACCAACCTCTTTTTACTTTTGCCAGTCCTGAGTGAGGGACCTGTAACACGGTCATACGAAGCAGGGAGTCCAAAGGTCTTCTCTGACCCCTGTTCAGGAGACGGACTGCCATGACACAATGAGACCACAGCTCTGAAGCAAATAGAAAGTGCTATTCTGACACTAGTTCCTAAAAAACTCCCACTTTAGTGACTGATTAATTCCTTGACTATTTTTGACATCCCTTACCAATTTTAATTTCCAAAAGCACAAAAACAAAGGTGTTCCTAAAGCCTGGGAAGGCTTCACTATATTTTGTCCATAAGAAGCAATCATTCCCACATCTCTTAAAAAGGCAAGTTCTTTAGAACAACTAATATTTTTGTTAACACTACATAAAAGAAGAGAATATGAGCTTGAACCTAGAGTTCAGGGAAATTACATGAAACTTGAAATGGAAGGGAGTCAAGAGACTGTCAGTTGTAAGTGCTATTTTTAGACATTGTTTGGTGCACTTAACAAGATGAAAGAAGAAACAGAAGAGTATGGTCAAGATGCCAAAGTAAAAACAAAAAGAACGTATGGATCGACATTATTATTTGAAACTGAAAAAACAAAAACTATTCTTATCAATCTGCAAGTATTCTGACTAAAATGAAGTTAAAGTAGAGTTGTTTTTTTTGCGGAAATTCATATTTGGAAAAGAGACTGGTGATTCAGCAGAAAGACAATAGATATGAATGAAATCTGAATGCAGAAGACCAACTTCAACAAAAGCTAGCCATAAAAGACAAGATATCAGGTTGTGCTGTTGGGCTCGCCGTTGCTGGAACACTCAGAGCCTTACCAGAAGACAGTCTCTTGGGGCTCTGCCAAAACACTGCCAGTTTAAATGCACTTCAACAATGCCTGCCTGTTTTAAACATGCAGGAGTGAAAGAGGAGGACCAAGCAAATGTCAGAAGTATGTCCCAGCACTAGGCTGGAGTTGCAGCACCTGTAAAGGACTTCAATAACAGCTAATTTAGACCTGCTGCATTTTTCTCTCTGTCCTGGTAAATTCCTCCACTGGTTCTGTCACTCTTTGTCATTCTTTGCCACAAGCTCTTTGTCACTCCTCACTTACTGTGTCGGCAAAAATCATCACACACATTGGCACAAAATATTCTAATTTACACAAAGTTCTCCAGTTTCAAGTAGAGTTATATTTATTGTATTTGGGGTGGTATGTAGGGTTTGACCTACAATGTGATCTATGAAGTCTGGGAAACAGTTTTCTTTTGAAAAATACAGCCAAAATCAATCTGATTTGAGTTACATTAACTCAGGTGTCAAACTGATACATTAATTTAAATTTATCTCCTTTTAGGTAACACAATTGAAAAATTGTCATAATGAGAGTTCATTTTAGCAATAACATCGATGATTTGACAGTAATGTTAAATATGGTAAAGGAAGTGAATAATTTCATTACCCAGAACTTTTAGTTAGACCGGCATGAAACCAGCAGGCCATCAACAATGCTAATAGGATTCTAAAGGACTAATCAGGTCTTGGGTATTTATAAAATCATCTTAATGATAAGAGGGATGTTTACATGAAAGAACTTACTCATTTGCAGCTCAAATACTATTCAAAAGAAGAATGGACATCTGGGATGGCAGAAAACTAGAGCAATAAAACAGTTGATATAAAAAGTAGCGGCATATTACAAGATTTAGCAGTAACAGCAATGAGGATGTTTGCAGCCAGGAGAGCAGGAGTGCTCGTGTAACAGGCCCAGTCATGTAATTTGCTGATAGCTGATTTGAAAGACGGATAAGAGTAACTCCTCCAGAGTACAAAAGGTGCTTTGCTGTCTGTGTATGGGCAGTGGTTTACAAATAAGGCACTCCAAACCCTGGAGGTGGTCCCAGGCCACACTGGGATCCTACTTGTCCACACAGGACCTCTCTCCTTGAGGACAACCATGGGGTGGACCTCAAGACCTTGTCATAGCTCTCCCTCCATATCTGACACAACTCCTCTGCCCAGCAAGAGATGTTTCAGGGTCATTTTCTCTCTCCTGGGATGGGAATCATACAAACACAGAAAAAGATCCTTTCTGTGATCTCTCTGTCAGTCAGGACATTTCCTTCACTCACGATAAAAAGATGTAAGAACTGAGAAGATTAAGCGTGAGAGGGGAATCTGCCCTGAGGCAGAAAGCTAAATTTACCCTCACTAAAACTCAGAGAGCAGTCATTGAATAGCACAATGCAAGTGTTAATTCTTCAGCCCGGCTGAGAAAGGAGAGAGAGAGAATATTCAATTGGAGTCACTAATGCAAAACATCTTGGCTGCATATTTCTATTTAATTATTTTTAGTTTAATGTTGAAGAGTGAAGTAATACTCCTATTCCTAGCTGAAGAGCTGAAAATAATTTTATATGGATTCTTGTTTCTTTGCTTGTTGGATCTTTTTCCAAATCACAGAGGTCTGTATTGACAAAGTTTCCAGTTCTGTTGTACATGGAGCAAAGGAGGATGCAGAGTTCAGATCCCCACAGTGTTGGTGCTCATCTATAGCATCACAAGGGGGCCCTGCAATTCTACTGAGTTTGCTTCTTTGCTTCTAGTCAGAATGCCAAACAGCTGGTCCTACCTGTCCAAACAATTGGATCAAGCATCCAGTCTTTGTGAGAAGATCAATCTGACAGTTCAGATCCAACAGTCATTGCTGAGTATAGATTACGGTATGTTGAAACTGTCAGAATATCAAATCCCGGTTTCATCAAATAATGCAATTCCCTGTCCTGGATCCCATGAAGTCTTTTCTCTTCAGTTCTTCTACCATACAGATGGTTGCCACTCAGGAACCAGCCATTTTGCTGCATTATTTGTGTGTTGCCTTTGCAAAATCTTCTCATCGAAGACTCCTGTAGAGTATCCAGCCTTCCTGAATATGACCTAAACTGAAACCCACATGGATATATAAAGGGCTACATGAGAGGCAAGGCACCTTGAGCAGGCCCCTCACTGTTAACTTGCAGCACATCTCTCCTCGTTGCTATGGCTGAGTACTGAGAGAAGAATCACCTTTCTTCTGTCGAACTTAGGATGTCACAGGAGCAGTCGCTTTTGTCGTCGTTTTTCAGAAATAGTTCTTGTCAAGGTCGAAGGTATGATCACGGTATTAAAAAAAAGTATGCTTTTGTTTTTTCAAGTGAAAGATACTTTCAGAATGAATATTTGATGTATACTTTTGTAATATTCCTCCATAACACTAATCTTTAATTACAGAAGAAGTCCTTACGTGAGCTGGAAATCACTAATGCCAGTAAGTTAATTCATTTACTCAAGCCAGTATAAAATGTTTTTCTTATCATTTATTGCTCTAAAAAAACCAAATCCCTACAAGTAAAATATCATCCCAACACTATTACAGAATCATGTCACTTTATGCATATGCACCTACTCCAGAAGCATGTGCAGCCTCATGAGCAAAACCTTCATATCTCAACAGCTGTCTTACAGAACCTTTGTAGCAAAACTAGATGTTTCATAAACACAGCGAATGCCAAAGAAAATTTCTTGTTAGTCTGCTTACGAAATTTTCATTTGACATAATACTATCCTCCTGGCAGGCTGATTGCCATCTGACATGCTTTATGATGACCTGTCAATGAGATTTTGCCATTTTCCTACATTTTTTTCCGTTCTAACAGACTCGATGCTATGCTCCTCCTGGGCACCTTTCTTCAACATTTACTGGCTAATTCCTCCATTTTCAACTTGTGTATGATTTCCAAAAAGTCTACTGATGATTACATTTCCAAAGGCATTTTTAAGCTATTTGCTGCAGATATTTATTTGTGTGAATAAATCATATGCTGATGAAATAATGCCAGTAATTACTAACAAAGGGATTACACACAGAGAAGAAGTTTGAACTCTAACATCCTTGGTGAAAGAAGGTACTGGGAGAGGCGTGTACAGGTAACTTACCTGTCAAATAGTTCTCCACCAGTGACCAGTTCCAGAACAAGACTGATTTCTGTAGGGGTCTCAAATATCTCCTTCAGTTTTATCTGGTAAAAGATAAGAGAAAGTATTTTTTTTGCTTGTTTGTCTTCTTGCTGAGCACACCTGAGGGTCAACAGTAGAACACAGACCATAGCTGCGAGAGTCATCTTGTTCTCCT
Source organism: Eulacestoma nigropectus (assembly GCA_013397775.1). Lineage (NCBI taxonomy): Eukaryota > Metazoa > Chordata > Aves > Passeriformes > Eulacestoma > Eulacestoma nigropectus. Next base: position 398,654 of record VZTE01003721.1, read on the forward strand.
CCGCTATTTTTTTTGCTAGATTTTTTTCTTTTTTTTTCCTGATTTTGTTATTCTCATACCTCAGTAACCTCTATGAAATACAGGAGTTTAAGAGGCTGTCTGCCAATCTCTCAAAGAAACTGAAAAGTAAGACCTTTCTTTCCCTTGCAGGACTGAAAACAGCAAGTTCTACTTTCATTTGCTGAACTTCTTTCACATAGTTTCTCACTCAACTTTGTACGAGCATCAATGTTTTATCTTAAAACAAAAGTATAACTCAACAGATGCTCATAAAAAAGCTGCTAGCACGCCCATGAAGAGAACCCAAAGCTTTAACCCAGGTCTGTACAGGTGAACCACAACGGTCTTCTCTCATAAACAAAAAGAGTATTAAAAAAAAAGGGAACAAATGTGGAGTGAAAGAACATGGCTAAACTTACAATGTTGGGATGCGAAAGGCGAAGAAGAACTCCAATTTCAGTGCGGACAATTTTCTTGTCTACCTGGTTAAAAGCAGGGAAGGAAAAAGGGAAAAAATTATTTCCATGTTCACCATAGAAACTTCTAGATGAATCACAGGATGCTATGTATGAAGAGCACTTTTAAATCTCCCAGGAGAATAAGTTGATGTGAGACAAACAAGTCAAACACACTGTAAAGAGAATTTTTCCATTAACACAAGACAGATACTGTAACAGAGAAATGTCCACATCCACCAAAATGACTACAAATACACATGTAAGCCACGTAAGGTGTAGAATACAGGAAAGATATCTGAAAAAGGTGGGAAAATTCCTATTTTTACTCAAGTTCTGACCTTGTCAATTGCTACTTACGTTTGTTGAGTTTATGCTAGGATAGCTTCCTTTAGACTTATTGTCCAGCAGCTGTGCTGGAAAAAGGTTTCTGCATGCAGGATGTGCTTATCAAAGTAGTGTAACATACTGCTTAGAACAAAAAGTGATGCAAAGGTCAAATACCCTCAGCCACCGAGTATAAGGATTAAACTCAATTTGCTTCAATTACCTCTAACAGAATGATCTATTAGCTGAAATTATTGGTTAAACCTCTGAGAAGATTACCCCTTCCCTTTTCAAACTGCAGCCTTTAACAATCCAGGCACAACTTATGTTCTTGGGGGACATCAGTCATTTCTGACAAGAAACGCAGAGCTAGGGAGTATTTCATTCAGGAGAGAAAGCTGCAGCTCTCGTGGAAGTACAATGATTAAGCAAGCAGGAATAGAAAATGTTTGTAAGCAAATTATGAATGCTTTTAAGTTGCTAAGGCAATTAATACACTTATGAGGAAACTACCTCGTTTGCAAATATTCTCCCAAACCCTAGAGGAGTCAGGGGGTTATGAAATGAATGAGAGTCAGCAAGTCACTGTGTGGTTCAAAACTGATGACATACGTGATGTCAAGCAGAACATTTTGAGAGAAACTTGTGCTTTTTTTAGTTGAGGCTTTTCGTCAGAGGCAAATTTTGGTTTTGGTTTTTACATCACATGGGAAATGAATGGCAGTCGTAATATATAAACCTTTAAAAGGGACATAAAATTACCTTTGAATTCTTAGTGAAGAAGGCACCTGGGTTTTTTTACCACCTGAAAGAAGAGAGCTACTTCTCAGCCATTAATTTTTTTCCAACATCAACAAAATCCAAGTATCCATTACATTTAGAACTACTGGATAGGCAGAATTTGATTCTCCCCTTGTGCCAATCAGGGATAATTCCAGCTTAGTAATGCCACAGTGCTCTGACAGTGGTGTAAATGAGTAGAGAACTAGAACCCTCAAGGCTTTCTTAAAACTTATTAACATTCAATCTCTTCTAGTGGCTCTGCCAGGAAGCAAAATGAAGCAAGAAAAATCAACTTCGGACAAATTCAGCGCATGTAAGAAGGAGCAGAAATCAAACATCAAAGAGGAATGAAATATTCCATTACCTGAACATGTAATTGAAGGTGAAGAATATGGCACATAACGAAATCTGCGTGGATAAACACTTGCTCTGGGATCAAACTCTTTAAGCTTTTGACCATTGCATGCTTTATAAACTTTCTACTTTATTGCTTTCTACTCTAAATGCAACTAACAAACGCTTTTTCCTGCTACATAAACAATGAGCAGCAGGTTTGATGAATAGTCTCCTGTAAACTTTTCCTAAAATGCTGCTAGCACCTGCCTGTGGTCTCGCTCACTTTTAACATCTCCTTGGCATCACTTTGGGTCACTTCAGTGAGTGCAAAAATGCAGCAAAGGCCTCCAAAGGTCACTGTTGGGCAGCAAAGGGCTTTTGATGATTCACACAGTAATACACGTTGTGGCTGTTTTCACACACTTTGCACCTCAGTCAGGATCAGAAAAATTAATGTACAATTGTGATAGCCCCAGGAGAGCGGTTTACACTGAAAAAATTATCTTATCCAAGAGCACTGCTACAGACTGAACAACCCACAGTTGCTTCCTGCGGTTTTGAAAATGTTTGGGCACCAAGCACACCTGGAAGCAAGCACGGAAAAGGCTGCCCAAAATCTAAAGATGCCACCTTTTGGCACCGAGTAGTTACAAGTGAGAAACTAGACAGTCGTCCTCTCATCTTGCAGGTAGCAACAAATTAACTGAAAACACGTAGTAAGACTCAGTTTCAGGTTCTTGGTTTCACTGACATTTACTCTGCAACTGTAGGTGAGTTCCTCTGTGATCAAGTTTGTGACCTGACACAAAACAGCAGACTTTCACACTTCCTCAGATGGTCGTATGAGGAAAAGGTACCTCGGAATTCAAGATTATAAGATGCAGTGGCAAATATGCTGCAGAGAAACACTTAGGAGTGTTACATATTTATATGTAATGGCTATTGGGATAGATTTTACAACAGAAATGGGCATGTATAGGTGACATGAACTGTTCCAGGTAAAAGCAGACCATATTTAGTCATGACATTTTATTACAGACAGCCTATTTTATCACTTTTATTTTCTAACCTTCTCCTACTCTAAGTACAGATAGAGTTTTATCAACATTTACCTTGTTTCAGCTCCTTTGAAAAAAAAAAAATGTACCTACTTATATCAGGGCCAAACCTGGCTTATTTTTAGTTTGGGCAGGACTATCAGCAATTCAACTACTTATATTGAATTTTCCCATCATCATCCTATCAAATAATTTCCTGACAGAAATTATTTGCTGGGATGAGAGTCAGGCATCTCACTCTAGAGTGTATGTTGCTATAGTTACAATTTTTAAAACTCGGATAATTTAATCAAAATATGCCATTACCACAAATGTTTGGGCAAATTAAGTATGTTGGGCTAGATCAAATACAGTGGTCTGATTCGTGTGTATGTAATCACTGATCAAAATGAGGTTGCAAAACTGTTTGTTTTGTCTGCTCCACTTTGGACAAAATTTAAATATGCAGTACAATGCTTGAAAACTATCTGAGCTTTCCCTAAATTAGCATTACTCACAGGAGCGTCAGTGAGACCTTTGTGAGTATATTACAGTCAAGAATAGTGGGATGAGCAGAACTGGTCTGTTTGTGAAGTGAAAAAACAATCAAATGTTAACTTTCAGAGGTTTCACAGTTCCACTAGTTTAACAATTATCCTTCTATCCTTTATTCTTTGCTTTTAATCTATGCTAAATGAACTAGTTTGCTAATGTTTTCCTGGAGATGGCTGAACTCCTGTCTGCCCATGGAACACAGTTAATGAATTCCTTACTTTGCTTTGCTTGTGCGCACAGCTTTTGCTTTCCCTATTAAACTGTCTGTCAAAGATTTAATCAGTATAGTTCGATTTCTACTTAAATGATTACTTTACTCTGTGTGAAAAACACTACTTCTGTGCCAGGTCCTGTAAATGCCTGGTTGGGTGATTTTAACACTGCTGCAAATTTACTGAGCTGTATTCTCTGTATTTGCAAACTTTAAATTGAAAGCAATCAAGAGGCATTTACTGTCATAGGCCTGCAGAGCAACAGCCTGCTGTGGGACAGCCATGTCAATTAGAGAAGTCATTTGCCAGGTAATCCCAAATAGTTATTTATCAGCCCTTCACTGATGACCCTGGGCTTGAAGATTCCACTGTCACAGGCCAAAAAAACCCAAACAAAGTTGTCATATGGCCTGTGATTATTAAAACCCAGAAGACCTGTGTTTTTCCACCGCTTACCTGTGGAGGCACATGGAATGCTGGAAGGCAGCAAATCTGCAAGAGCTGCTTGTGGGTGCTGCACAGCCACTGCCTTGTGCTGTGGCTTCCAGTGCTCCTCAGTAAACTCTAGCAAGCAAACCAGGAGCTATGACTGTAGCACAGATAAGCACCTGCATGCTGGCTTTAATCTAACGAGATAAAGTACCTGCAGCAGCAGAGATCTAACAGCCTGAACTTGGGAGCAAGAGGCAATCTAGGAATGCTGCTCCCTTAATTTATAATAAAGCATAAAACCGGTGATCATTCCTGGATTATTCCTAGTATTTTGTCTCTCGAGCTATTTCACTTCAGTAGAATTAGGTATTTATCTCTTTTATAGATATGTGTCTACAATTACCCTGCCTTTGAAATTTGATACTGGTCATGCGGGACAGGAGCGCTAGATTTATAATCAGTGTATTTCTTATTTATAAATTTCATATTGTTTTGGCAGGAAAGGACTGAAAAATTCCTTAATGAAAGCTGATATTCTTCCATGTTTCCATGCCCCAAGATGGTGAGGTGGAGTAATGCTAAAAATCACTGAGATGTAAAAGTGTTGTTTCTATCTGAATGAAATGAAACAAGATAAAATGAACCACCACTTACACAGATTAATCCAGCTGCTGCTTTGAAATAAGGTACCATCGTGAAAACAGGTGGCCAACAGATGTTCTCTGTACCCTCAAACTTTGCAGAGAGCAAGAGGAAGAGCACATTCCTCATCCTGCAAGTTCAGTCTCTGCTGTTCTCCTTCCCCTGGGCACTGTGGACACAAAGGGGCACATTTGCAGGTTGGGTGACAAGACTGTGCCCAGGCAACGGGTGTGAAGAAACCCATGCAAAACATCTCTCAAGGAGCTTCACAGCACTGCCCAACTTAGGGAGCCTGTTCACACCAGCTCTGCACAGATCCTTAATTCATATCCCACTTCCTGACTCACATGAACACCTCTAATATGACCATTGAATTATTTATTGAACCAGCAAATCAGGCTCTGACTATATGCTTCTCTGCACTTACAGGAATCACGGTACAAGTCATTATTAGCTTGACACCACACTACTAAAAGTGCTTCCAAGAAACAAATTTTTATTTGCTCATACAGCAACTGCTCTGAAGCCTACACCTTTCTGTATTTTATGGCATCAATTGCTAATAAGCATTTATAAGTTTCCATTATTTTGTCTTCTCACAGTTAAGCTGAAATATTAAAACCTGTACAGACATAGACTACACACAAGCAGAGCTGTCAGTTCCCTGGTTGTTTAAAGGTCTGTTCCCAACTGTCACAACTGAACACAGGGCTGATGGATTACCCAGGCTCTCTTGAGAGGTTTCAAGAAAAAAAGAATTAGGCTTGAATAGAAAGACTGAATTTAAATAAATCTTCACAAGAAGAAGATTCAAAGAACATATTTTCTATACAGTTTAAGGTCTTGCTTTTAAATTTCAGAATGTCCTGAATGACAGGAATTCCAGTTTCTGCCCAGTTTATTAATAGAATATTTTCTCACAAAGTTTTTCAGTCAAGACTTCAAGGATAAAACACTTTAAAGAAGACTTCGGAATGTGTTTTTTACATCTTTATAATGATGGATAGTATTGAAATCATCTGGTCTTGTCTATGTATCAACGCAAGGTACAGATGTCAATCTTCAGCATAAGTGATAAAGAATCATGGAGGGTACAAAAAGTGGTATGAAAGAAAAATCCCAGGACAAATTAAAACAGAGACTTATATGAGACTCAGTCCACTTCTCTAAGTTACTCTGGTGTAATTTAGTAATCAACATGGCAGTGGATAGTAGGCAAAAGCAGAATTTTAAAAAGCTGACCCCTCTGAACGAAAGGATACATCATAATTCCAACTAGGACATTTACCTAAGAACTGCTTCAGATGATTTGATTCTTTGAATGACCTTTTTTGAAAGAAAGTAAGAGTTTCTCAAGTAAAGAATTCCTCCTATGTTTTAGTGGCTGTTCTTGGTGGGACATTGCTTGACCTTCTCAGCAAGGTCTGCAGCTTTCTCTTGTGTGGGACCAACCTTTGAACTCCTAATGGAATATTATCTTAAAAACAGAACTGTTTGAAATAGTCTTTTTGTATTTTAAGCTGTGCGGACTGTACTGGCTCTATCTTCACTCAAGCTTAACATGGGCTCCCTGAACAGCACAATGAACAACTCAGTAAAGCACAACAGCAACTGCACAGCCCTGTAGTATCTTCCCTAAACTCAGCCCGGAGTTTTCACTGTGTAGGTGTGCTGTTTTGGCTGGGATAGAGTTTATTTTCTTCACAGTGGCTAGCATAGGGTTGTGCTTGGATCGGTGCTGGAAACAGTGTGGATAATTCAGGGATGTTTTTGTTATTGCTGAGCTGGGCTTGCACTGAGCCAAGGCCTTTTCTGCTTCTCTTTCCAACACACCATGGAGCAGGGTGGGGATGCACAAGGAACTGGAAGGGGACAGAGCCAGGACAGGTGACTCCAGAAGACCAAGAGGATACTCTAGACCATGTGGCATCATGCTCAGGACATAAAGCTGGGGGAGAAGAAGGAAAGGGGGGAGGAGGGGGACAATTCAGAGTCTTCCCAAGTAACTGTTCTGTGTGATGGAGCCTTGTTTTCCTGGAGATGGCTGAACTCCTGTCTGCCCATGGAACACAGTTAATGAATTCCTTACTTTGCTTTGCTTGTGTGCACAGCTTTTGCTTTCCCTATTAAACTGTCTGTATCTCAACCCATGAGTCTTCTCTCTTTTACTGTTCTGATTTTCTCCCCATCCTGCTGGGGATGAGAGAGCGAGCAGCTCTGCTGGGCTTTGTGGGGTTAAACAACAACAGTGGGTTACGGAGGATTTTTTATTTTTACCCTCCATAAGTAATTTTGTATTATTAGTGAAAAAAAAAAAAGGACTATTCATTACTAGAGCAACTGTTTTCTGCACACATGTCCATGCTTCCAATTCACAACTGTAGTCCTTCAAGTGATGCATATTCCTCAGACTGAACACACCTGCATGGGAATACTGCCAGTTACATCAATGTGCCTGCATTTGTCCTGTCAGATGACTAAAAGTCTGGTAGAACACACAAAGCTGTTGGCTGCAAGTACTTGGATTTGTAGAAGCTGAAAGAGACTGATCTATCTGCATGGGATAGGACTGTGAATCTGTTAAGAGTAAATTGTTCCATCAAAGAAGTAACACTTCTGTTTATGAACAAAAACACAGCACATTTGCAGGCAAACCAGGAGGCGGATACAGATAATTCCTGTGATGGTATAAACTTCAGCACAGTAAATCACACGCTGACATATCAGATTAACAGGCCCTGCATCTTAAAATATATGGTTTCAGTATTAAAGGTGACTAGATACAGGTAACATTCCCCAAAGGCACAAAATCCTCTTTGAATAGGTTCTGTTACTCATCCACATTAACTTGGTGGCATCACCACAGGGTGAGGGGATGGGTTCAGAGCCACTTACAGCTTGCACAACCCTGGTCATTTGCAACAGCACATTTTATGTGAGAGTCCAAAACAAGTTATATGTTCATTAGAATAGGCCTCATTATAGGCTATGGTCTAACTATATGACTAATTTGGTTGTTATTTCTTTCCCCATCTCATTAATACACAGATTTCAGCAAATATGTCAGATAATTGTTGAGCAGTTTATGCAAACAAATTTAAGCCTGTTAGGTATTCATGAATTGCTCACTTCAGCTATTCACTATTTATAGTACGTTACTGCCATTGTTACTGTTCCCAAAGCTGGGTGGAGGAGGACACTTTTAAGATGCAAGAACAATGTGTAAATCAAAGATAAGCACTTCTTTTGTTTTTGTCAAAATAGATGCATATATGGTTCTATTTATAAATTTGTACTTGCCATCTTCTTGTGTATTCTTGCTTTTCACCTATAACATTACAAATCCAAGAATTTTCTCTCTTCCAGTGAAAATTTATCAACCCAGCTTTTATCTTGGGTGATGCAACCGGTATTAAACATTATGGCTTCACATTAACACATTCCCTCTGAATAAACAAATTGCCACACAACAATTAGAAATTGAGAGCTATTAGGGAATAGGAGATTTCCTGTCATGCTGTACAATATTTTATCTTAAAATCACTCAGAATTCTCAGGAGTCCTCAGCTGCACGATAAAGATCTGGAATACATTATATCTGCTTCTATCATTAGCCAAGTGCCATCCTTGCTGCAATTTAAGAAATTTCACATGAATAATAAGCTGATGGATCCATCCTGCTCTCAATTCAACTCATATTTCTAGAACCATGAGTTCACTGTTATCCAATGAAGGTTTGATGTGTCAAGGCTGCCATTAATATTATAATCTCCATCACAAATATCAAATAATTCCATGTGATCAGTGAAGCAGTTTTGTCTGAGCTAGAGTTTATTTTCTTCATAGTAACCTGTATGGGGCTGCATGCTGTACCCCTCCATTTGACGAGCAGTTACACCGATTAAAAGTTGGGAAGGCTCAGCTGTGGCTCTGACGCTCGAATGAGGTTGTTTTGTTCAAAATATTTCAGGTGGGATAAAAGCATGACAATGTCAGGTGCAACTTAAGTCGTGCATGTTCCCTCTTCTGAACCATCCTGAATCTCTCAACCTGCTGCTCAAATGACCCCTGTACTAGGAGACTTGTGATATCTGGATCCCAGTCCATTCTTCTGGTAGGTCAGCCCCAAACACTGGTAACAAGGAGTCCTGAATCAATTTCTGTGTTACTTGATAGTTTCCAGAACCTTTAATTCTACTCTTACAGGACTCATACACATTGATCCCCAAACTGCTTCAGATTTACAGGTTATATACTTTATAATCTGAATAACACAAAAAAACCCCTGTGTTTGCTCAAATGAAAACAGGGAAGGAATCCCTTGCAGAAGATTTTCAGGGACTGAAAATGAAAAGTACTTTATATAATTGGAAGATGATACAGAGAAGCGTGGTGAGATGGTTAAGAAAGGTAGGCAGACATGAAAGCAAGGCTTTGTAAGTAATTTAGAGAGCTTGCTTCATAGATCAGAAACTGTGAGCTGAGACTTTCTTGTTAGCACTATGCGTCAACAAATAACACCATGATTTAGAGGACTGCTTTTGTTCCTACATCTCTCCAATCCCAACGGAGGATGTCTCAGCTACATTAATGGCAGCACGTTAACTTGCCTCCTCTGCCAGGAACTGTGAGTTGTGCTGGCAAAAAAAGGACAAGTGACTGAGCAGGCTGAGAGCAGAAGGAAGGCGCAGTGACTTCCCTCCCCAACAGGTCACCTCAATCCATGAATTCTGTGCACAAAGAGTTACAGGGTGCCTTTCATATTTCATCCTGTGTTCCCTGACAGTTCATAAAATTTAGGAGTAAATGGAGGAGATGTTGAAAGGGGGCAATTGTAAGCAAAGTGAACCTGAACCAGAACAGGTGAATATTTGGATTTCAGGAAATGTTATGTCTCCCTTTATGGCCGGTGAAGTCACATGCAGATTTGGCAAATCCCACAATACCTGACCTAAAACCCATCTTTGGTGCCTACTGTATGATTCAGGTGCAATATTGGCATTTAAAAAAGCAAAAAAAACCAAGACAACCAAAACCATAACCTCTGAAGACCCCATAGGTGTGGAGATGATAAGACAGATTTTACCAGTGAAGTAAAGAATGCAGGGGGTAGTTGTTGATGTGCTATGAACTGTGGTACCAACTGCATGGATACAAATACTTTAGACCTCCAGCTCCTGTGATCCTGATCCAGAAAACATGGAGATGCTAATGTGAGTTCTTAGTGTGGTATTGCAGCTGTAACACAGTAATGGCCCAAAAAGAATAACTGAAATTAGTTATAATGGTGAAATGAATAATTTTCCTGGACTTCTGATTAACTGATTTATGGCTTCTTATTTGTGGGAATTAGGGCTTTCATCTTGAGGAATTACGACTTTTCCCACAAATTTTTGAAAGCCATATCATGGAGTTCTTTTGATTGGTATTTTCTTACATTTTTACATTCAAATCCTGTATCTACTATGTTTACTACTCAATCCAGAAACCTACAATTATTATAATGCTATTTCTTCTTGTAGCACTATTCTTTTATCACTTTACAAAGAGATGAAACCTATATGAGTATATGTATTTTGCAGACAAAATATAAATTTCTGCAGATTGATATTTGTGAGAGTGCTGCTTAGAAGCCCTTACAAGTTAGCACATAATGTAATAGTTGCAATTCTAACAAAAATTTGAAATCAGAATTGTCTCCAACAAAATGTAAAAGAAAGTAAAAAAAAGATGGAATAAACCATCTTAATTATGCTGTTTCTTGTTACTTATGGAAATGCTTCCAGCTCTTTTCAACTGCATCTACTGAAGACACGTCCAGGTGGAGTTTGAAACATTGCTTGTTAAATATGGGAAGTGTAATGGAATAGCTTGTTGGAAATGAACAGTAGTATTTGAAGACTGCTTAAAATGAAGGGGGAAGAATAAAAATGAAAGTGGGATTTTTTTTTTACATTTGTATGAAAACAAGTTATTAGTTATTTTTTATTTATTCAGAGTTTGGGTTTAAGTGATGTATTGTAGGTTTGGGGGGTTTCGGGTCTTTTGGGGTTGTTTTGTTTGGGGCTTTTTTCTTAAGAAAGCCCTTCTTTAGTGACTTGATCAAAGAGCAAGTTTGATTTGACAAAAAGTTGTCGTGAGCCTCACTCACACACACCAGTGCTGCGGCCATCAGCTGTCACAATATTCAGCTTAGAAATTTGTATTGAATCTTAATTCTAGTCTTGAGAGATCCTCTGGTCAGGTGATGTATCTCAAGGAAATCAGACAGAGGTGCTGTCTTCCTGATTTCTCAAAGAAGATTTTGTAACGGAGCCCTCAGATAGTGCTGCTTACACAGCTGCTGTGTTAATTTCCACCTTTGCTTTTCCATTTCTGCCTACATGGGGTTGGTCTTTCTCTTAAAAGACATAAATAAATGAAGACCATCTCAGCCAAAGAGCATATATTTTATCTGGAAATAAGCCAGTTTGTCAAGTAAGACCATGCTGATCACAGAATCCTTGGTAAAATAAATCCTCTCTTCTACAGACCTCAGTCAGATTTGCCTCTCTGAGGGGTTACAGAGAACTCAGCCTCAAAATAATAAGCACAGGATGACACATTTTAAGTCATAAAATGTTTATGATTTATTCCAACACCTGAACTTCCAGCACTGGAGAAAACACTGCCATTTCTTATCTTTTGCCCTCTCCATATTTTAGTGTGTACAGACAGCTTTCCTTTAATTCATTACTCTACAGATTAGAATCTCTCTCCCCCCAAAAGAATAGCTGCCACATTCGTGATGATAGCATCACACCATTCTCATCTGAAAACAAAAACTTCCTAAAACGCAGAGAGGGAAGACTTTCAGAGATCCCCAGCATAAGCTTCACAGACTCTCCATTTATGCAGAAACTTGGCCTTCTCTGCTCCGTCAAGGCACATCTCCAGATTTCTTTAACAGGCTGTAAATAATGAAAGGTTTCCAAAGAGGAGGGGTATAATTTCAGGATAGGCTAATATTTACCTCTGCACCACTGTTCGGAAATCCTTTTGTACGGTTGTATCTTAGCTTTAGGTATTAAATAGAGCCTCACAGAGGAAGAGGTTCTGGTCCTATTCCCTGTCTTGCCCCTCCACATTTATGTGCACCCCAGGCACACAGAGCTCCTCCAGGCTTGCTTAAAGCCATGGAGAAGACAAATTACTGCAGCAGGAAAGGAGCAAGATGTGTATGGATAGGTTGGTGGAAGAATATCTGTGGCTGAAATCATTTCGTAAGAGTTCCTGTCAAGCAATTCAAAGCTAAACGCGTGTCATTTGTTTGGGTTTGGGTTTTTTTTACTGAACTTATCACCTAAAGGATTTTATCACTCAGAACTATTTGTTCAACAGTGCCATGTATACCATAGGTTGAGCATCCCTGAACAGCTTAACAATGAGTTGAGCTTTATATTTTTCCCTTTTTATTAGATGATCTTTGTATTTCTGAAAAATAAGCTGTTTCTGCGTACCTATAAATTAGGTAAGGAAGAAGGAAATATAATTCATACTGTCAAATCTTAAAATCTTAACCAGAGGTCTGACTTACTCAGGAATAACACAGCAATTCAATCTAAATGATGATGGGTAAAAAATATTATTCTATATTAAGTGATTTTTATACAATGCCTGCACTACACAATGATATAATACAATACAATTTAATGCAGATTTTAAATAACTTTATGTACATAGGGCAGGCTTTTACAGTGGTAGAAAGGGATTATTTTTTTTTTTACTTTTCTAAAAGTTGTCCTGACACAACCAATTATTTTTTTGTTTCTTTGCAAGGACTAAAACAACTAGCAAATTTATTTCTCCGTAAAATTTCCACCTTCACTGACAGGTGTCTGATTTCATAGCTTCTAGAGCAAAAAAAATCTATTGGTAACAGTGCAGAAAAAAATGTTTTAGTTCTCTATTTTGTAGAGAATTTACGTAAAATTAACTTCTTTGTTCTTCTTTAGACATTATGCATTTGATGGATTGCTACTCAAAAGCCATTTGTTTTGGATTGTAGTGAGTCAGATGGTGGAAGCCAGACTCCCCTCACATATGAGGGAAAGCTGAAAATAAGCAGTGGAAAACTCAAAGTTTTACTGCCTTATTTCTTTATTCAAAGTAATTTTGACTGAACTTTTTTTTTGTCTCTCAGTAAAAACATAACAGTGTGAGCTGCATATGTATGAGATGATGATGTGGATGAAGAAAAATGAGAAAGCCAGGAAAAAGAATAGGTAGTGCTGCAGGTGGAGTGGTAAATAAGCGGTAGTTAAGAAATTACTCTTACCCTTTAATTACCAAACAGTAGCCTGTGTGGTGTGCGTACGTATGTGTGTGAATGAATAACTCAAAAGACTACGTGAGCTGATTATCAAAAATAGTCCTTTTTGATGATGTACAATGAAGTGCAGTTGACTGTTTTAGTGTCGGCTTACATGTGACACAATCCTTTCCCTATTTTGAAAAATTTGAAAAAAATCAGAACATTACACACTGATGCAATGTGAGGGGGAAAAAAAGACCTTAAATATACATACGAATGTGAATATATTCCACACATTTGTAATCTGAAGAAAAAAGGATACTGCCTTAGCATGTCACACAAATGTCAGGTTCTTGCTTTTTTTTTGTGGACCAGGTATGTCTGCTAAACTTTATCAGTTATAGATATCTGTCCAGTATGAGTACTGACAGTTACTGCACCAATGGAGCTGGATAGATTAAATATGGATATAGATAAACATAGATATAGATAGATGCAGCTATATAAATATAGATATATACACATAGATGTGTGTATATATATGTGTATATATATATATATACACACTCATATATAGAGTTTATAGAGAAATGGGCATATGGAAGCAGGAGGCACTTAAAATATAAATCACATAAGGCTACATGGCAATAAATAGAAGGTTTAGTTTTATAGCTACAAACACACATCATTTTCTCCTAAAGTCAATAAAGGAACAATTTACCAATTCTGATTATGCCAGCTGTGATACACAAGTCTCCACTCATTCCTCCCCTAGCCCTCCCACCCTGACACTCGTCTTCCTAATCAGTTGGGGAGGCTCAACCAAAAGCAGTACTCCTTCAATAAAAAAGACCAAATATTTGCGTGAGCCTCTTGATAACCACTTAATACCACCAATTCACTGCAACAGAAAGTGAAAAAAACAGCCAACTATACTCCCTGTAGAGTTGGGACTATAGAGAGTTTTTAAATGCCTATCATATTTATACACAATCTTTTAGTGTGCATATATAGGTGTTTGTACATAAAACAAACATGAGTATATACATCACAGGATCACTTGGGTTGAAAAGACCTCCAGGATCACCAAATCCAGTCTTTGACCAATCACCACCTTGTCAAGAGACAGGAGCACTGGGTGCCACACTGTCATTTCTTGAACAAACCTCCAGGGATGGTGCTTCCACCATCTCCCTGGGCAGCCCATTCCAATGTCTAATCCACATTCTGTGAAGAAATTCCTCCTGATGTCCAACTAGAACCTCTCCTGCTGTAGTTTGAGGCCATTTACTTTCATCCTGTCCCTTGTTACCTGGGAGAAGAGGCTGACCCTCATCCCACCACAACCTCCATTCAGACAGTTTTAGTGAGCAATACGGTCATCTGATCCTCTTTTTCTCCAGGCTAAATGCACCCAGATTCCTCACCTGCTCCTCAAAGGACTTACTCTGTTCCTCAGCTCCATTCCCTTCCCTGGCACTTCATGTCTTTCTCGCAGTGAGGGGCCTAGAACTGCGCAGAGGATTCGAGATGCAGCCCCACCAGTGCCAGCACAGTGGGACGGTCTCTGCCCTGGTCCTGCTGTCACACTCTTGCTCATCCCAGCCAGGTGCCCTTGGCCTTCTTGGCCACTTGGGCACAGCTGGCTCATGTTCATGTTGACCAGCAGACTCAAGTCCTTTTCCACCAGGCAGCTTTCCAGACACTGCCCCAGCCTGTAGCACTGCAGGGGCTCCTGTGGCCCAAGGGCAGGGCCCAGCACCTGGTCTTGTTGAATCTCATACAATTGGCCTTGGACCATGGGTCCAGCCTGTCCAGATCCCTCTGCAGAGCCTTCCTGCACTCCAGCAGATCAACACTCTAATTTAACTTAGTCTCATCCGCGACCTTATGGAGGATACAATTGATCCCCTCATCCAGAGCATCAGTAAAGACTTTAAACACAACTGGGCCCAACACTGATCCCAGGGGGACACCACCAGTGACCAGATGCCAGCTGGATGCAGCACCGTTCACCAGCACTCTGGGCCTGGCCATCCAGCCAGTTCTTAACCCAGCCAAGAGAGCCCCTGTCCAAGCCGTGGGCTGCCGGCTTTTCCAGGAGTTTCCTGGGGGAGACACTGTCACAGGCTTTGCTGAAGTCCATGTAGACACATCCACAGCCTTCCCTTCATTCACTAAGCAGGTCACCTGCCCATAAAAGGAGATCAGGTTGGTCAGGCAGGACCTGCCATTCCTGAACCCCTGCTGGCAGCACCTGATCCCCTGTCCTGTATGTGCTGTGTGATCGCACTCAAGATGATCTTCTCCATGACCTTCCCTGGCACCAAGGTCAGGCTCACAGGCCTGTAGTTTCCTGCATCCATCTTCCAGCCCTTCTTGTGGATGAACATCACATTAGCCAACCTCCAAATCGTCTGGGACCTCCCCACTTAGACAAGACTGAAGATCAATGATATAGAGCGGCTTGGCAAGCTCCTCCGCCAGCTCTCAGCACCCTTGGATGAATCCCATCTGGTCCCATGCACTTGTGAGTGTCTAAGTGGCTCAGCAGGTCACTCTCTCCCTCCTCGTGGATTGCACAGGGTCTGTTCTGCTCTCTGTCCCTGTCTGCCAGCTCAGGGGCTGGTTCTCTGAGGACAACAGGCCTTACTGTTGAGGACTGAAACAAAGAAGGCATTAAGTACCTCAGCCTTTTCCTCATCCTTGGTTCCAGTGTTTGCCTCTGCATCCAATAAAGGATGGAGATTTTCATTGGCCCCATTTTTGTTGATGTATTTATAAAAATGCTTCTCATTATCTTTCGCAGCACTGGCCAGATTGCGATCTATTTGACCTTTCACCTTTCTAATTTTCTCTTTAGATGACCAGTGACATCCTTGTGCTCTTCCTGAGTTGCCTGTCCCTTCTTCCCAATGTGTACATATACATATATATATGTGTGTGTGTATGTGTCTATATATACATGTGCAAACATGAATGGAATTGACATTTTTTAGAGACGCCTTATAGACCATTATAATCTCCTTCAGACCCTAATTCAAGGTATCCAAGCCAAATTATCCACAAGGGAAGCCTGTTACCTTTGCATTTGCTCACTCTCCTTTCTGATCTACAGACATAAACTACCTGCTGTCCTCAAATTGTCTAACTTATTTGTACAACGAGATTAATCCCAGCTCAACTATTTCCAGAGTATGCATTGCTTGAAAGCTGTTGTTCTATTTCAGATCTGAGTAAAAATTGATGGACCTGAATGTTTTTCTGTTTTTGGATATCAACCAGCCTGCAAGAAGAATGGTGCTTCTTAAATACTGATTTTGATAAAAGTGCTGCAGAAGTATTATTTAATCATCACAAACTGTGTGAGGGAGGATGCCCACACATAAAAAAAGAGGAAATCAGAATGAAAGTTCTCCAAAACAGTCTCTATATTTGCATGCCTCACTGACTGAGAGACAGGGTCTAATATTTCATAATACTTAATTGCTCTTAGGGGACAGCAGCTATCAATTAGAACCTAGAAATATTAACCAGGCTATCCTTCAAAGCATTGCTGAGAAGTAAATCAAATAAATATTATCTCATTTTTATGGATGAAAAAGTTGAAACCAAAAGAAATACTGGGAATATGCCAGGACCCAAGCTCCAGGCAACCCAGCCCAGAATCCTATTCTCCTTTCAGCAGAACATGATGCTTTATTGCAATGGTAGCTTCGAAATTACTTCAGTTACAGTAGTTAACACTTGGTAGACTTATAATGTAGGCAGGCACTTGGTGTCTTAGTTTAGAAATCATGTAACAGAGGCCATCTGTTCTCTTCACTCTTTTTAAAGCAACTTGTCCAGACTCAGGTATGAAATTTAAGGTGGAGGTGGATCTAATTTCTTGGAAGGCATTCACCTACCCAGATTCTGAGATAATCTCCAGGCTGCCTAGCTTCCTCAAAACACACCAAAAGGTGGAAAAGTAGATGAGAGACTTCATATAAAAAATAGCACATATATATGTTTGCTCCCTTAGAGAACTGCATTCTTCCAATATGATCCTCATGCTATATGTTTGCAGCAAAATCTATTTCAGAATGACTGGTTGTAAATATCACGTAATTTTTAAGTCTCAGCTTAAGAGCAGTAAGGATAATTTTTGTAAAGTGTATCCTAAAGACAGTTCACTTTTCTGTAGCACTGAGCCATCAAGGAGAGGAAAAATGTATAGTGAAAAGAAAAATAATCTCATATTTGCAATTGCAAGTGTAAAAGTTCATCACTGTATTCTGCTCATTTGATGACTTTTTCTGAAGTGCTATGTGATCTGTTTTTGCTTCCTGTTTCATGAAATATACTTTCCCACAAAGAAATTACATTATTCATATCTTTAAATTTACTACTTGTGTGGAATTTAAGAGACCTGCTAAACATAGCAAAAATCAAATAATGAACATGCAATACAATCCTACATTTCAGTTATGCTTAGGAACTAAGCATAAAGGTTGGATGAGGAAATCACAGGCAATTTTGCGTGCTTATTCACCTGACCCATAGATGTTGGGTTTTAAACATTTTTTTTGTAATGCTCTTAAGAAGCTCTTAAGAACCATTAAAAATTTTATTTCTTATACATTATTGGAGAGTGTTTCTCTTGCTAATTCAAAGATCAATTTTTCTTTGGACATCTTTAACTCTTCTGACAGTTGTCTTTTAGCAGGTCTAGAAGCTAAAGTTCTAACTTGCCTCTTAGTTTCCCAGCTTTGACATTAAGACACTTCAGGTGTGAGAACCAGAGGTGTTCTTCGAACTAAATTTTATTCACCATAAGGGTAATTAAAGAATTTGAAACTACTCCTAAAATTGGGCTGAATTTGACAAAACTAAAACCAACAGAAAATGGAAACATTCTACTTCGATAATTTTGAAGCAGTAAAAAACCTTCTTTCCTCCTCCCCTTGGAATTGTAGAAAATTCGTATTAATGGTTAAGAATTATTAAACCTCTCGACTGAAATACAATATTGTGAACACTTTGTTTTGTTCTAGTCACACAGAAAGGTTTGTATAAATATGTTTTGTTCTGTTACTCTCTGATGGTTTAACTAGCAATAAAAAACCCCTAAACCACAGACAAAACTCACTCCCCCTCAGAAATTTGCAAATAATCTACTGTTGTTTTATCAAGCAAGATGGTAAAAACATACTAATTGCAGAACCTCCTAGGGACTCGAGCAAGCATGTATTCTCAGAACTGGATGATAGGTCTTGCCCTAAACTTTATTTGCTCTTAAATGGAGGTGCATTAATCAAGCAAAATGTAAAATTACTCTTTCTGTTTAAATGAAAAGAACACTGATAGGTATTTTATGTTTCTTGCAGTCTGTTCCTAGCATGCTACTTCAGTCCTAAAGGATCATATGTTCTTACCTAAGCTGTTCCCATGATACAAAAGTTATAATTTCTAATGCTTTACTTCAAATTACAGAACTTTAGTGGTCATCATTCACAAATCTGGAGCTGCCCATCAGCCACTAGACTCCTAATCACACATCACTTTTTGTCACTTCCAGAACAATCTGGACCACCCTATCCCGGTCCCTCACCCTGTTTTTACAGACCTCTTCCTCAGAGAGTCAGTCTTGTTCAGAGCAGCAGACTGTTTCCATTCAGTCAGTCAGTTTGAATGGAAAAATCAAGAGTATTTACTCTTTTGTCATCTTCCTTTGTCTTCTAATTTCATGTGCTCTTCAGAGCTCCCTTATATGCATTTAAGAAGGGAATTGAAGAAATAGGACTCTATGAAAAACAGTCACAGGCTCTTCTTCTTCTTTTCCTCCTATCCCTTTTCCTCCACTATTGAACTGCCATCCTTTTTTTCTAATTGTTTTCAAAAAGCCAACAGGAGCCTTAAGCCAATCAACATCTTAGTAGATGACTTGGCCCACACATGGTTGTTTTTATACTGAGATACTCTGAGCAAAGATCACACCTCCTGCTGTAGGAGCACTCTAACATGGATAGTTCTGTCCCTGTGATAATAATTACACCTCCAAATTGGGCAGACAAAAGCAGTGGCACATCCTTAAAGCATTGTCTCCCATGTTCTCATTTATACAGAAAAGTTCAGTTGTGTAACTCATTTTCATAGCAAAACATACCAAAGTGCATCGATTACACTGGGAACGACTCAGCTCTGTGAACTGCTTAACCACACTGCTAATGTAACCAAGGCTGCATTAAGCCAAGCTATTGCTGATGTGAAAACAGCTTACATAACTATAGTCTTTTTCTTCTTTGTCATTTTTCCTACACTTCAACAACAACAAAATCTGTGTTACAATAAGTCTACCAAAGTCTAAACTGACTAGTTTCAGACACAAATTAATAGATCCAGCATAAATGTGGCAATTGTGAACATGAATTAACTTCCACGAAGACAAAAAATCAAAAGGGAGAGAAATATTTTTAAGAAATAAGGTTCTTCCTAGTGCATTTCAGAATTATAGGACAGTACACTCCTAAAACATTATAGGAATCAATGGCATAATGAACTGATGAAACCTTAAAAATTCTCTGCTCTTCCATAGGAAAGGCAGACCGTAAGCTGCAGCAATGTACATGCTCTTCTTCTTCCAGTGCACCAGATGCAAATTCAAAAGCAGCACACACAACTGAATCTTTGTGCCAGTTTAAACCTTGTTACATTCAAAGACGACAAATTAATGCCAACATTTAATTCATGTGAAACCCACTCATTATGCCTTGCACCGAGACCACCAATGAAGTCATCATTTAGACACGTTTATGCCTACCCAGCCATCCCTATGTTTCTACATGTGAACGTTCCTGAACATCATGGAATAATGAATGATCTAACACTGGAATAAACTGAATCAAAAAAATTCATGAATAAATATAATATCCATGTCTCACAGCTTGCTTGCTTTCTCTCAGACTTCTCTTCCCATTCTAGGCATGTGAACTGCTCTACCCTATGCCCCACACTCTCTTTCTGCATGAAATCTCTCAGTCCATAACTTGCCTTTCCTCTCTTAGTCTCTCTTCTTGCTTTCCACCATCTATTTTTTAGAACGCACAAAAATAGCTGTAGTGTAAGTATGACATACATGGAGCTCTAAAAATAAATTGTCATCTCAACTGGTTCTCTAGCAATTTCGTAGTGGTAAAAAAACCTCTACAAAATATTTAATTTTGCTTGGGTTTGAGTTGGTGTTTTAACAAGTTTCTGAAAAAAGATGAATTGTGTCATGGCATTTTTTGAGCAAAACAATGTATTAAATCAAAGAAAAAACTCTGAACATTTAAATTATTCAAGGTGTCCTTTTTTCTTTTTATAGTGAAAGAAAAGGACATATTTTTTCTAAAAGGCTTTTGCAAATCTAAGTGTATACAGGCAACACCAGCTGAAGGTACAAGCCAGATTTGTGGGGATAAGGCATTCCCAGCACAGTACTGGTAACTCTAACAGCTGTTTTAATAATGAGGAGCCAAAACTCACTCATGAAAAATACAAGCTTAGCAGGGTCCTAAATCTAGAGCATTTTCCGCACATGAATAAACTGCACCCAAAAAAAACCCACCAACAAACCAACCAAAAAAACCAACCAAAAAAAAAAGCCAACCCAGAGAAAATCCCAAACATATTCTAAAGCAAAACAAAGCAAAACAAAACAAAAATGACTTACTGTCTTCTTCAACATTTTGACGGCGTAAGGTTTCTGGGTCCCTTTCTGCCTGCATCTGTAGACAATGGATGTAGCCCCACTAAATTTAAAAAAAAAAAAAAAAAAAAAAGGAAGAATAATTGGGTTGTACATACAACTCTTCGAATTTGACAATAAATAAAGTTGCCTACATTTTCTACTCCTCCCAGTTTGGGCAAAACTACCTCACTTTTCCCCACAGATGCAATAAACCCTCCCCTCCAAAACTCAAGAAGTATCAAAACTTTTCTATGTTTAACCAGCAAATGTCAGCAGTTACTCAGCCAACTGAGGTTGCCAGAGTTTAACATCCTTCTTGGTCACACCTTTTCTATCTCATGGCAGCTCCTGGAGGTTTCCTTAGATAATCAACTGAACACATCTTAACTTTATTAGGGCAACACATTTGCAACAATTAGTTACATTGTGGGTTTTTTTCACTAATCGTTAATGGCAGCAATGGTGAGACAGACAATTTTTGCACTGCTCCTTTCCCCGTGGCCCAAACAGTCAAATTTGGCCCCAAGTGGAGCAAGCTGCACTTTGGGTTAATTCAGTGGAAACTGGTGGGACTTGTTCACAGCAAAAGTGGACTGGGCTTACATCTTGTGTTTGCCTTCAAGGTGTAGTCACTTGAATGTGTTGTCTGAGCACTCCTAACACAAAATTATGGCTCTGCTGGGTGGAAGGCACTTCTCTGAGTGGGAAGCTGGGCCAGATGGTCTCCAGGGGCAGGCTCAGTTTGCTGTGCTTTACTTGTTACTGTCACAGAAGGGCCCTGTACTCTATGAATTACTTAAAGAGAGGTAACATCTCTGGCAAGCTCATACTAGTTACAAACCATTCAGATACCTTTGTATTCTACCACAAAATGGATGCAGTGAAGCACCATCACTGAATTTAAGGCATTTTTGGAAGCTTCCTGCCCTCAGATTTGTCACCCACTCCAAGACTCAGCACTTCCAAGTAGCTGCATATTTTTAAGGTAGACGGGACTGCAGTTATCATATATGGCCTCCTGAACAACCACTGCAGAACTGCATACAGCAACTCTGCAGTGAGCAAATTCCCATACATACCACAAGCCAAATTGCACTGCAGATCCCTCTGAACCAAGAGAAACTCATCTCAGCAAGTCTACAAGAGACAACCAGAAGCTGCACAATGACAGGAGCACCTTTCTTTTAAACAGTAGAATGGCACAGCCACGCTTGACTATAGGAATAAAGCTGTGGGGCAAGGTTCATTATTCTGGGTGCTGTACAAGACTGCCATGGGTGCCCTGCACTTCTCCCTCCTCAGCATAGGCCAGAGAGGTGCCAGACAAGGCTCTGAGTAGGCATTCCCTATTTTCAAAAGTACATGAGTGAGCATAAGAACTGGCATTTGATTGAGAAGATTTATTTCAGAAAGACCTCTTCATAAGGAAAGGTCACCTGTGGCAAGGGTTATGCAGCTCAGTCATCTGAGGGCTTCTCTTCACCACATATAAATTAATCTTCACTTCATCTCAAATGCTGAAATGATTAGTCTTTCATAAAAGTATATTGATAAACGTGTGGGAGTACTGAGAGCTTCAGTGACTCCCAGAATCATTACATGAATTTAATTAGATCTCCTCTCCTTGGCCAAGTCTCAAAAGACTCTATTTAGCAAGAAGAAAAAATATACCACATTAAAAAAAAACCCTCACATCTTTTAAATACAACAAAAAATGTTAAAAGATAGAATTCTAAGAACCTGCTGTGATAAGGTTTGTATCTCCAGTATTTCACTGCAGGATTGCAATGCAGAAGTCAGTGCATAAACTGCAAATTATTTCTGTACCCTGCTTCACATATGCAGAGTGCAGTATAATTATTAAACTCATTAGTTTACGTATGTTCTTACAAAGTAGGCAGCAAACCTTCTAGAAATTATTGTATTTGGGTGAGGGCAGAATTAGCTAAGCTATCCAGCTGACAATCCAAATAAATAGATGACCTTTCCTGTGCACATCTCTTGGTGTTCACTGCTGCACTGGCAATGGAGGGAAGTCTCTGTCTCTTAGTGTTTGCTTTACCAGTTTGCAGCCTGGTGAATTCCATGTGAATAAGAGCCTAGCCACTAGAACACCCCAGATTATTTAACTGGCTTAGTAATGAGATGGACAGCTACACCAGCAAGGACAGATAGCATCACACCACCTTTAACAGTTCATTTGACTGTGCCCAAACCTGGAAGATGTGCAGCACAATGCCTGAAAGAGGTGTAAGACAGCCCAGAGAGAGAATCCAGTTGAGCAGTTTGACATCAGGCTCATTTGTCAATATCCAAAACACACATAGAGGGGCTACTATAGAAATTATCTGCTATCGTACAGATTTCTGCATATCCTTGGAGTCCTAATTTGGTGTAAAATTGATGAAAATGTATTGCAAGGCTTGGTAACACTTTGAAAGAGTTTGCTTTTGGTTTGTGCCCAGCTCTGACAGACGTGCTCCCACCAGCCAGGAAAGAGAACACATAACATGAGCTGACAACCGACACTGTTTTCCTCTTCCATGCCAGAAACCAGTACAGGAAATCAGAAACAGGATGGCAACCTGATTATACCACGCCTGGTGCAAAACGTAGCAGATAGCTATTCCAGTATGAACCTGATTCCTTGTTTCTTTGGTCGTAACAGGCTATCTTTGCTTCTTCACAGCAAAAAAAAAAAAAAAAAAAAAAAAAAAAAAAGAAATAAGGGAGGGGGTGCGAGAAGAAACCAGCCTATGGATCTTAATGTAAACGTGCAAACAGAACTGCCTCATGCAAATCAGGGTGGTTTGCTTTGCTTCTTATTTTGGCTTCCTGCTGGAGCTTTCTGCTGGAGCTTTCTGCTGAATCAGCACATCCAGCTTTCCTGAAACTGTGTGAATTGGAAGGTCACCAACTGGAGGAATTCAAGCTTTCATCACCAAAGAGCAGTGGGAAGATTCAGCTGCAAGGCTCTCATGTGAAGCTGAAACACTCAGAGAGCTGCTAATTGTAGCCTCTTGCCCCTTCCCTAAGTTTTTTCAACCTCAAACCTTGACTGCCATCAACCGGTCTCTCAGAACCTCCTCTGGAACTTGCATCAACTGAAAACTTCACTGATACATTTGGCCAGAACACACAAATATACAGAAACCAAGAATCCTTGTGGCAACATGCCACTCCCCTCAGGCATGGAATTTTTGGCCAGACAGGCAGACCACAAGCCTCTTGATGTCCCATTCTCAGCAGGTGGTGTTTCACTTTTTCTGAATGATAAATATAAATAATGCTGTAGAAAGGGATCACCTATACTCAATGATTAAGGCACTTATTTGATAAGCAGCAGACAACAGCTCAAGAGAGTATTTAATCCTACCCCATTAATAGTTTAAATGGGCAAAACTGAGAGTGCCCTGAGCCCAAACAGCTGATAATCACTTGCAGAAGCACACTGCAGTGTGCGACAGACAAGTGACCCATTACCAATTCAGGCTAGAAACCAGAAATTATGTCTCCCATATTCCACAAGATTACTCGTTATATTGTGTTTGCCTATTTAGAACTGATTCTGTCAGCTTTTGCCTCTTTGTATTTAGTGAATAAATACAAACATAGCTTTTTTTGCATACATATATTTACATATTTATATGAAATATTTATTATATTTGTGTATGTAAGTGTGTATTTATTTACTTCTAAAGAAAATGAGGCTTAAAGGAGCATCCAGATGCTGGTTTTTTGCACCGTTGCCTGGAAACATTCTACGTGAACTCAAAACACAAATCATTTGAAGTTGGCTGGAATATGGAGTTGACCAAGTTAGAGAATAGTAGCTAGAATTGTTGAAAATATTGTCATTCTCCTTTACTGACAAGTGTTTTCGTCTGGAAAGCTGTTTAATGATTCTGTTAAAGATTTACTTCTAAAAGCCCAGGTACAACTGTGAACACACTAAAGAACAACAGCAACAACAACCGATCCTTTTACTGTGAACATGCCACATGCTTTACTACAAAAATACGTTTCTACATCTACATATATACATATGTATATATGCATTGAACTTAGAAAAAACCTAAAAATAGGGCATACATTTTAACTACTTGGTCATAATGGACAACAAGAGCACTCACTTTTGTGATGCTACCTACAGTGAGGACAATGACAACAATTGAGAAAGCTCATGATGTCCTGTGCATGGAACGTGTCACAGCTGCAGCACACAGAACTCAGTATTAGCACAGAAATAGTTTTCCGGAAGTACAAATACTTCAGGGACACGATAAATTCACTCACCCATTAGTCAAGTAGTGTAGGTAAGTACCACTAAATACATCAGAATAGACTAAAATTCAGTAACTGACCTCTGCATGTGTGTTGTTTTACACACAAATTTGAAAAATGCTTTTAAAATATTTAAAATGTGCAAAACTGTCTGCCCCCTCCACACCCCCTTCTCAATGTACAATTGGTTGAACATTATGGATTATTTTCCTTATTATTATCCTCAGGTGTTATTGAGTTTCCAATTATTTCAGAAGGACACTGTTTTAAATGTTGGGCAACAGCACCATAGTGCTCTGCCTGTGCTAAGGACTCCAGACTGCAAAACAGAGAGAAAAGGCATGGCCACACTTCAAATACACGCAGTCAAAAATAGTGGTGTCAGCACAGATGGAAGGAAGGCAGGGACGCCCAGGAGGGGTGTTAAGAAGGTGGAAGTGATCAGCAGAATTTGCACATAAAGGAGAAAATGGAATTTGCAGGATCCTGCAGTGGAGCCTGGCAGAGAGTTAAAAGACAAAGCAGGAAAAGACAGGATTTGACCCAGTTTGGGAGAAGAATTTCTTCCCTGAATTCCACAAAAAGCTTCTGCCTCTGTAACAGGAAAGGCAACTAAAATGAAATACAGCCATATGTTTATTTGGCCACAGGTACGTAGTAAAAGTAAATTCCTCGAGCTGCAGTTTTTAAAATAAAATAACACTCATTGGCAGTAATTTCACTGTAAGTAGGAAATTTGGTCTTTTCAAAAGTAGGTCAGCATTTCCACACCATGCCCACTCATCCTGGTTTTTTTATTGCCTTTTGAATCAACTCATTACAAATATAGTCCTCAATGTAATCTCCTGTAAAATTCATTTGGATCAAATTCCTTAAGTTCTGAATTGATTTTTTAAACATAAATTAGTTTGTGCTTCATGCAGTCAAACAATGATGGCACAATTGAGTTTGTCCAATAAAAACAGGTGAAAGAATGATCAGTCCCAAGAAAACCATACCTGGTACAAAGCCATAGAAATCTGTGCTGCCAAAACTGCAGTAAGAGATCAAAGTCCACTACAGGTTTCCACAAAGAATACTGATTTCTTTGTACAGTTTACAGAAGTTTAAGATTAAAACACATTTATTTACTCTTAGATAAACACTAAAAGGTAAAAATGGATTTATAGAAATGAAATTACTATTCCTAGACTTCAAAATTAAACATCCTGTTTGAACTTAAAAGACGACAGAACAAAAAAAAAAAAAAAAAAAAAAAATCCATTAACACTGAGAAGAATTAAAATTAGTTTAAAAATGCATATTCCATGGCATTACTAATATTGCCTTCACTTCAAAAAGTACATACATGCAAATTTGGAAATTCTCACAACTTGCATTTCATGTGGAAGTATCAAATAAACTCTTTCTACAGTAGTCTGACAAACAATTCTTAAATTATTCAAATCTAATCTCAAAGCTTCCTCTAAATATCAACATCTACATATACAGGACTTACAGGCAATTGCAAGCAACTGCAGCCCTCCCTTTCTCCTCATTATTTCACGACTTGTAAACAGAATGGAAAATTTCACAAAAAAAATATCATTTAGGAGTAGCAAAAGGCCTTGGAATCCCACATCCTGTCAGAAATGAAACAGATCTTTAAAGAAGGCAAGGTTAGTGGAAAAAATGCACACAATTCTGAAAAGGAAATCTAATTCCATTGCATTCCAGAGTTCTGGCTGGTTTGATCTTGAAAATGAAAACATCCATAACTTTTCAGTTGTTTTTGGTTTGGTGTTTTTGTTTTGTTTTGTTTTGTTTTTCTGTTTGTTTGGGTTTTTGTTGTTGTTGTTGGTTTTTTTGGTTGGTCGGTTGGTTGGTTGGTTTGGTTTGGTTTGGTTTTTCTTTTTTTTTTTTTTCCTTTTTGACTTTTAGCTGCTGAGTTGATTTTCTAATATTTGAGGTGCAAGGACCTTTTAGCAATTGTTCAGGCTGGCCTGCAGAGGTAATAGTCCAATAAGATCTTTTTTATATTCAGTCCTCACTGCCTTCAGCAGATAAAAGGAGCCTTAGATAAGCACAACAAAAGACATACAGTATTTTTAAAAAAACTGTAATCAAACTAGTGCTTGCCAATAGTCTTGAACCTGTAACTGCCACAGATAACAATTTGTAGAACTGTAATTCTTTTGACATGGGGTAGGTTGGCTGGTGAAACACTAATTAAAATGCAGCAGTTCAAGCCACTGCTGCTGTGGTGGCTGGACCAGCAGCTGATAATTCCTGCTGGGACTGCAGCAGCATATTTCTAACTTGCTTCCAGTGGGGATCCTCCCTCAAGTGTTGCAGGAAATTTACCGAAAAAGACCTCTATCCCACAAAGAGTCTAAACACATTGTTACACTTGACACTACTGCCTTCTTAAACCACAGGAATTCAGTTAGGAGTCAAATTAGCTGCATTCTTTCATATCCATATTAACATTAGATAATTTCCCCCACCTCAAATGCTACTTCTTAAATTTCAGCTTAGCTGGAAGGTAAGTATTAAGAACACCAACACTGAGTCTGTATTCCCTGCCTTTCACTGAGAGGAATCAGCTGACCCCAACTTACTAAAAGAGCAAGAATCATCATCTCAGGCGTTAATTTAAAGCACGGAAGCAAAACTCCAGCTACACTGAATTCCACAGGTTACTGCTGTACCATGAGTAGATTGCTCCCCTTGGAGTAACCCAGCTTTCTCAAAGTTGGTTCCTGAATCAAACTTCAGGTATGACTGCTGAAATGCAGATATGAGGTGAAGATCAGAGCACTTCGTACAGCACTGTGTAAGAAAAGTGTGTAGGAAATACATTAGCCATTTCTTCATTTTCCTTTAGTCCTTCTAAAATGCTGGGTCAGACTGCACATAGGAACAGCTGTATTCCTGAAACATCCTCAGTAGGAAACCAAATTTCTTTCCTACCAAGCCAGAAAAAGACATGTCACTTAAACTTGGCTGAAACTGAACTTGTAATAAAGTGGCGTTGACTTTTCAACATGAAGCTCTTGCAGTCCAACAGACCCAGAAAGTGATCCTGAATATTTTATTTGGAAACGAGTTTTCCTTGAGACAGCTCTTCTCTTTTCAGGGACTGGAGAGTACTTAGCTACCCATGTTAAAGCAGTTCAGTGAAACGGGGAGAGCAGAGGAAAGGAGGTGGAAGAGTGGGCTAAGCCACACATGTTTTTGTCCTTGGTACTGAACTTTGGACACAGTGGGGCAAATTTTCCAGCCCAGGTGCTTACACTACCTGTGCAAGATGCAGACCCAGGTCCTTAGACTGGCAGTCCAGTCTCAAGCATTTTCTCACAGCCACAGGCGCTGTGCACACACTTTCTGCTTCCATGACATGGCCTGCCTGGCCCCCTCCCCCCAAGTCCTGCGCAAAGTCTGACAACTGAAACTATCCAGTGAACTCACCCTTCCTGGGAATACATATGCCTTGTCTAAAGCACCATTTAAACCCCTGTGTCATAAGCAGCACTTTTTCCCCCTCCTTCTCTTAAAGATACTAATGAAGAATAAACATGATTTATTTAAACTAAGTAAGGAGTGCACGTGAGGAGAAAAGAGCACTGAGCAGTAAAAACTGTAAAACCTTCTGTGTTGTGAGCCCTTCCTTCCTGGGCCATTGCAGAATTACCTCCCTGGGTTTTTTTTTCCTGGTGACATATTCCTTCATCAGGAAGTGTTTTAAACAGTCTGTACTTAGAGCAGGTGTCAACATCATTGATTGCTGCTCTTCATGACAATCTCCAGATGCAGGAGGCAGACTGGCCTTTACACTAAATGACAACACATGGCAGTATGAACATCTTCACACTTTGAATCTGATTCTCCTGGTCGAGGGAAGGGAAGCAGTATGGAGATTCCCGAGTTCTAACAACTTGCTCTGTACACAGAAAAGTAACCATTTGAAATCAGACAGGGGAAAATTAGCTGCTATTCATGTCTGCACATCTAAATCTAGCTTTGAACAAACTTTACAACCAGTGAGTTTAGGCCTAGTCGTCTTTGGGATTCTGAAAGCTCTTGTGCCCATATGTATGCTCAATAGCCCGCTTCTTGGTAAGTTACACAGCTTTCTCCTTGGAGGTTTTTGTTGTGCTGAATCATCAATTCCTGTGCAGTGTCTTCTCCAAAATAAACTGCTTTTGCCAAGAAGTTTATGTTCAGTGCCAGCCCAGGATTCTTTACCACAAGACAACAAACAATATTTTAATATATGTCAGATTCAAAAGTTCTTGGGGTTTTTTTAGCTACTCTACATACTTTTTTTCTTTAAACCTGGTGGGACAGACATTTCTAATCAAAAGTTATAGGACTAAAAGCCAGGCAATGCAAAAGAGTTTGGAGGAATGCATAATATTTAGCCATTGCTCCCTAAATTAACACGTTATAATGTTTTCTGTATTCTGATCATACTTCCATGTATTCTCAAAATATAAACTGAAATAGCTGATTTTCCATAATAGAGAGCACTTTTAATCTGTCCTTTCTAGTATTTTCATAACAGTCAGAAGACCTAATTTGCCATTATCATAACAATAACCTGCAGACTTAATGCTTGGTTGTAATTTTACTGCATCAACAAAGCTACAGAAGAAAGATGAAGCTGCAGCAGAGAGACACTGTTACTACTTATAAAACAGAGAAAAATTCTTGAGAAAATGAAGAAGATGGCCTTAAGGCATGTACTCTGATGCAGGTTTTGTCAGTGGGGGTTATTTACATCAGAGTGACAAGTTTTGCAATCCTGCCAAGCCTGGTGACCAAATGTCAACTTACTGCAAGCGTGGGGAAGGTTTCAAGTCAGATCCTGCCTTCCAAACTGTAAAGACCATCTCTTCCAGCTTCAGTTCTGGTGGCTGGGAAAGACCTAAGTAGGTCTAGACCTTCCCTAAATGCTGGATTTCTTCCGCATGCACAGAACAACAATGCTGCATCAGTCCTCAGCTACACTGCAGACGTCATGGAGCCCTCCCTACCATCCATGCTGGTGCCAGGGACAAAGTGGGCAGGAAGTTGGGATCATCACACCTTCCTTCTCAGAGAGACATCTACATCATTCAGGACTGCAGTGGGTTGGTCTTGGCTGTCAGGTGCCCTCCAAGTTGCTCCATCACTTCCAGTCCATCAACAGGACTGGGGGAGAAGCTGGTGGGAAGTTTGACAGAAAAGATTGTGGGTTGAGATGAGGACAGAGAGACCCCTTACCAATTACTGTCATGGGCAAAACTGACTTGGCTTGGGGAAATTAATTTTAGTTATTGCCAATTAATAACCGAGTGGAAACTGGAAAGAAAAAATACCACATCAGGACATACTTTAGTCATATTAGCTTCATGCTTGGATGGGAAGGTTGTGCCTTTGTGGGGCCAATTATTTACTTTGCACTGGTGTGTACAGCAGAAATCCAAGAACATTAGTGCTGCACAAAGCATTGTGTGACAGGGGACATGGTCTCCCTGCCCACTGGACAGGCAGAACCCACAGGCACATGGATCAAGCAGGCAGCATGGGGCTGGGTTTAGGCCAGGAGCTCTGAAGACGGAAAGTCAGATGGGATATCCCAAATGCATCTCAGGGAAAGAAAAATACCAGCAACAAAGTCACCACCACCAAAAAACCCCAATCAACCAAAGCCAGTCGTAGCCTGTGTATTCAATTCCAGAAGTTCTGTGTTTCTGCTGGTCAGCAATAGTTCTGCTCATTTGTTTTCCTGCTGTGTTGCTGCTCTTTCTGGGTTTGGTGCTTTGTAACTGGACCACCACAGACCACGGAATTTGAAAACTGAGTGGTTTTTGCTGCTTGAGTGAGATGGAAGGCAGCAGGCACAACAAAGGCCATAGGTAGTGAGGTGGAAGGCACTGGGAAGGATTTTGTGAAGCAGATAAACGTTACAAGAGAAGAACAGAATTGGGAGAATCAAATGCCTCTCATCGTAAAGCTGTGGCCTCTGTGTGTTTTCACTTTCTGAGTTCTGCTGTTCCTGAGTTGTAGCAGTGAGCACCTGACTTGGTTGTGCTCCTCTGGCCTTAGAACTGCTGGGCGAGAAGGTGCAGAAAGGACCAGGGGTGACTCCCAGCCACTTTTGTTGTCTAATGTGGTGGTTCCTTTGGCCAATGGCAGTGTTAACCTTCAGTGCAGAGGACCTCTGACATGATCTTCAGCAGCTTCAATTCAAAGTTAAAGGAAAGTCTCTTGCAAAGCCTTCTTGCAAGTCCATCTTTAGAAGCTTTAATGGCAGCAGGGACTCTCATTTCTGGAGCTATGAAGGATAAGAAGTCTGAGCTTACAGTCTGCAGGTTTGACTGACTTCCCCACATTGCCTCCTGAAAAGCGTTTGTGTAACTGGGAATTTAGCACAGTCACATCTTCTCCAGATCTTCCTGCAAAATTAAGATAGAAGTTTTGACTTCCACAGATAAATGAAGCTCCCAGTCCTTTCTGCATCAAATACAACACCAACTTTCAAACCTGAAACTCTGTCTTTCCTGCATCAGCTGTCATCTGGAGCAATAAACTATAGAAAAAACCCCATTTGTTGTAGGAAAAACTTCCGGTGTCTCAGTCCAATACTCCACCAAGCCCATACTCACCTGCCCATAGTCACTCTGAAGGATAGCAAGTGAAAACTATGATATTCTTCCCAGAAGTTTCCTTCTTCAGCACTCTGTGATCAACATCACCCAGTCATCACTGACATCAGCACTCTGACTCAAATATTCTCACACCTGCTGTAATAGGGCCTTTAAATTTGTTAACCTTTTGGAAAGACTCCAGCTTTCTCCACACAATGTTTTCTTTGCTAGTGTTCCCTATTAACTAAAGAACTTGACTTTTTCTTCTTTTTCCTCTTCCCCCCAGCACATTTTTAAAATATGTTCTTTAGTAAATTTAATCAACCATGCACCTTCAGCTTCCTCCCTTCTTAGAGCTACTGCTGTGTATTCTGCTCCACACTGCCTTTTCTGCTTTTTCTGAAAATCCAATTTTCACCATTCTATCATGACATCTCCCAGTGCAGCTAAACCTACAAAAACTTCAACAGGATGTTAAGAATGTCATAGAAGTCATTCTCAATAACCATGATTGCAGACCATCCTGGTAATTAATCACACATATCTACAGGCAAGTGCATGTATACTGAATAATGTTTTCATGAAAGTGTCACCACTACTCAGTACTTGAAATGAGGGCACTCTTTTTCTTAGTTATGAAATTATCGTTTCCAAGGAGATGATTCCATAATCAGTCCGTGAACATATTTTATCTTTTCTTTAAGTTCTCTATACCAGCCTCTAATCAAGCCAGTGTTTAATTGGCGATGCTAGAGAAAGGCTGCAGTTTCCATTTTTAAAGGACTGAGGCTTTTCAGCTGTCAGAGCTGCTCTGTAATCTGGGATAATGAATCTCATCTAATCTGTATCAGTCTGTACTCCTGTACATAAAGAACTCAGCACAGTGGTGTATAACAGGTTTAGAAATAAATTACTTCTTTCATGTTCTCCCCATCATACTGAAACTTCAAGCATGGGGTGCTCCAATGACATACCTGAAGGCTGTCATTTCCAAACTCCACTGGAATGTAAAACAGAATTGCAGTTAGGCAGTATTTGCAACACAATCTGTATAGGATTTACAGATTCACATTTTTTAAACATGTTTTTTAAAAGGTTCTGTGTGTACCTTCAGAGAGTGGCTTGAAAAAAAATATGCAGTCAATTGTGACCATGCGCTGGTTCATGCTCTTGTGAGCTCTAAGTGGGTGACAGCCACACAGATCAGCTGTCCATGTCAGCGAGTGGCTGGTGTGTTCCCCGCACAGCAGAGGTCCCCCGCAGGCACGGCTCCAGCATCCACACCAGCCCAGGAAAAGCGCTGTGATGCACCAGCAGTGACGAAGGTGTGGACACGGAACTCCAAAGATCTTCTGTTGTCAGACAGGCAGGTTCTTCTGTGTCCCTCAACAGCCCTTTGTGTGCCTGCATCTCTCTTTGTGACCCTGGAAACCCCTTTGTGTCCCTGCACTCTCCTTTGTGCCTTTGCACATCACTTTTTGTCCCTGCACACCCCTTTGTATCCCTGCGCACTATTCTGTGTTCCTGGAAACCACTCTGTGTCCCTGCACTCTCCTCTGTGTCCCTGCACACCCCTCTGTGTCCCTGCACATCTCTTTGTGTCCCTGCATGTCACTCTATGTCCCTGCACACTACTCTGTGTCCCTGGAAATCACTCTGTGTCCCCGCACACCCCTCTGTGTCCCCACACACCCCTTTGTGCCCCGAAGACTGTGTGTCACACTCACATGCAGAACATTCTCCTCTGAATAAGAACCAAGCTGTGAAAGTCATCGCGTACTTCTGCCACCCCTTCCCACGATTTCCTTTCTTGATGCTTGGAGAGGAAACACCCTTAATGAGATCTCATGTGAAGTCCAACTCTGCAAACTTATCTTTACAGGTGTCAAAATGCTGCTTCCGGGCTTGAGCCTGATTTGGCAAAATATATCCAAAATCAAGCAATTCTTTTTTTGAAGATTTAACTGGGGATGAACAAGATTCATGGTGATCAATACACCATCCCTGTAGATGCTTAGTTATGCTTTAACAATATTTTTTGTGCAAATATCTAGTTAATAATGTTTTTATCTGGCAAAATATATAGCAAAAAGTTTTAGCCTATATCAGCTCTACAAAGAATTTTAGTAATGTTGGGCTCTCTAAAGCTTTGGGTCCAAAGAGGGAGGCAAAATATAATATAATTTTAAATTATTTGATACCTCCTATAAAAAATTTTTTTTGAGATTCACTATATTGTTGAGAAGTTTATCCACATTTTCATTCAGAAGAAATGTTTTCCTTATTCCTCCATCTGAACCTTTGAAAATAATTTTTTGCCCCCACTGACTTAATAACAAACCTGTTGGCAATGGCAATTTGTGAATTCTGTTAGGAAAATAAAATAATGCTTTTAACGAAACAACACTAATGCTTGTGAAACATTGAACACACAAACTTGAGAAACTGTTGCAAGGGTCACAGCAATCTGTGTAGGACTATGTCCTGTCTTGACAAAAAACCCGAGTGGTTATGTCTGACAAAATATTAATGATTGTGGCCAAACAGTCTTCGCCCTTTAGAGAGAGCATTTTGTGTTGCAATTTCTATAAATGCTCAAGGATCCAAAAAGTTTGTGCACAATGCAGGCTGTAGCCTCAAGGACACTGGAGGCTCGGTCCCATTCTGTGCCTCTCCTCCCACAGCATTCTGCTTTTTTCATTCACCCACTGGAGCTATCAGCAGTTCTGTAACTTAGTACCCATGATCTGTGTTGTTCTTCCCTTAGCACTTCTGCTTTTTGAGAAGATTGTGCAGTATTTCAGCAACTCTCACAGTCCTGTTAAGTGTCAATTAGTAAATCAGGTAGGCAGAACATAAACTAAAATAAGTCATATTTAAAATATTACAGACTTAGACTGTAAAATATTACAGCCTTAGTCTACATTTTTCCTGGTTATATAAAAAATGTGGTTCAGGCTGATGGAAACTACATTATTTCTACAAACTGACTCAGGCACAAAAAATATTTAGCTGTAGGAAGCCAGAGCAATGAACAAAATCTCAGTAAGATTTGAGGGACTGCACATGCAGTCATGTGGCTTGATTTTAATCACAGGACACTGGAATATGCACAACACACTTGCTTTGGTGCTAATGAGGGTTAAAACCCACTTCCCTCATCTTTCTTGCCCTGCCGGACACATATTGTAAGAAGAAAACTGATTAAGAGCTAGTATGTCTAACACCTTACCACACTGAAAGCAGTAACACTGACAAAAACCCTAGGTTTATTTATTTTCCTAGGGAATGCTGTTATGCAAATAAAAACAGTAAACAGAACAATCAGAATGACTACTAAGATGTTTTTCTAGGACTTACAGGGAAGTTTTCAATACAAGCATTACTCTTGCAAACCATTTTCCCAGTGAAGGCTAAGTTTAGCACTCTTTAGAGTTTGACAGACAGCCTCAAATGCACTCTGCTGCTGCTTGAGACACTCAGAAACCCTCTGTATCTCCCTTTAAAGACAGAAGAAAGTTGAGGCAGGACATAAAGAGTGGAGAGTGGCTTTCAACTACGGATATCTAATCTAGGTCTGAAAAAGAGTGTAGGTCAGAAGTGGGACATGGTGATGTCATTTAGTTGTATTTGTGGACAATGACTGCACAATATGGAAAAATAGGTCAGTTAAAGAACAAAGCACACTCAGAGCAGCTTAAAGAACCAGACCTGCCATTCCAGGGTATAGAAAACCTGTGTAACACCTGCATAGCTGTATCTATTTATTGTTCAGGTATATAAGCAATGAATTTACTCCAAAGCAGGTGCTACCGAGATGTTTCCACCTGTTACATATTCTTGTTCTTACATGAAGCTAATTATAGGCCATTACAAGCCACTTAGAAGCTTCAGGTCATATATTTAAAATTAATTGCTTCATTTCTCCATATTTTTATTCCTGAGGAAGACTCTTCAAAGCCACTGTTAGCCACCCCAGGAAAAAAAACCTGTTACCTGAATAACATGCTGCTGTCATACACTTACTGTATCATCCCTGGATTTACCCTTACAGCTGCATTTGGCTAATTAGAGCACTTTTTAAGTCCCTTTTCTTTGGGAAGCCTTTCTGTAGCTGCATAAATGCAAAATTTATCTACAGGGCAAATTTGCCAGCAGCAAAGGAGTAGGATTGGGTCTTAATTGCAGGGTGCCAAAGCATAATGTCAGTGAAGAGGAGTAATTAAGAGTCTTAAATTTCTGCCTTCATTGCTCCAAAAGTAAAAATCAAAATACACCTTCCTCTGGCACCATCAGTCTTCTAACACAGAACTACTATGGCTTTGGAAAAAACCCCACTCATACACAAAAAAAACCCCAACAACCCCTGCCCCCAGCCAAACAACAAAAAAATAGAAGAGGGAAATTAAAAAGAAATTAGGTATGTACTTCAGATATCTCTTAGTTTTTACCAAAGGGCAAAGATGACAGACCTCAGAAATATCTTCACTAAGACTTAAGTTTACTGTGGGAGTCGTTCTGCAGTGTAGAGCTACAATAGCTGAAAACTAAGTACATTTCCTGAATTATTATCCCAGGGCAAAAACTCTCCTTCATTTTAAAACAGAGGGTTTGTGCCATTTTGTGTCAGGGATTTTCTTACGTGAGAAACTGACTTTCAAGTGCGGCATTAGTCTTTCATTTTTGTTCTTTGGGGAATTCAAATTAAGACAGAGTTCTTAAGAAGTGGCATATTGGCCTTCTTGAAAGGTAGACTCTAGGTATTTAAATGTACATGTGCTGCATCTCCAGTGAGAATTCCTAACTTCCGACATAGTCCATCTGCTTGTCTTTCAGCAGGGCGGGCCTGGCTACAGGCAGAGAAATCAGAAGCTGCTGCTGTTGCTACAGAGATGCTGAGATAGCCTGGCCATATGGTGAGCTCTGGAGAGGGAGAGAGAGGGAAAAAATTCTTAAAAAGGTCACCCTGACTCAAAAGACCCACGTTGCTGTGGTTGATTCATCTGGGTCGTGAAACAGCTCCTAGGTGTGGTCACAAGATAGCTCTCAAGGGGTAGGAGAACAGGGCAAATATTATGAAGTTACACTTGGCAAATACTTCCGTTTGTCATGATTCCTAACAACATTTTTATTATTTACTGCAAATCCTCCCTTTCCTCTCAAAATAAAGGAAGGAAACAAGACAGATGGAGTTGGGATATTTCTAGTGTGTTTATCAGCAGGAAAACTGATGTACATTTATAAATATCCCTCTTGCCAGCCACATAAGGAAGGACAAACTGTATTGTTTCCACCAAGTCAGACATCACACCTTTGCTGAACTGACACCATATTGACTCTGCTTGGGAACCCTCTGTTTACCCACTGAGCTCCCATCCAGTGGTTCACTGCCCACGAATTCAAACTGGTCCCCTCCACTGCACAGCAGCCCAGTCAAGAGCAGAGAACACAACCGTGAGCTCCAAACACTGCTAGGAGCTGAATCCATTCTTCACTGCAGCACGGAAGGTAAAACATCTCACCAATACACAAGGACTGAAGGTTGTACTTTAAAATCTAGGTTAATGATTTTTAGCCAGAGATTTTTCAATCCTGCATTTAACAAAGATCAATAAATGCTGCATTGCCATTATCAGACTACACAGGAAGAAAAATGCTATTGTGGGTCACAAGAGGGTGAGAGAACTGTGCAACATTCCTGGTCAAAGTACATTTATTCCCTTATTTCATTTGCACTTTCAAATATTGAGTTATTCCCCACAAATGGTAATCTAAAGAAAACTTCCCCTTGCTTTATGTAGTGACAGTGTTTTCCATCATCATAGAAATCCGCTTGATTTCCCGGACGTTGGCATTTACTGCGGCCTTCTGTCTCCTAGAAAGCATACATAAACTTCTAACGGAGAATGTCTCTTTTCTCAAAAGACAGCATCTTGCACTGCAACACTTAATGGATTATTCCTCAATCTCTGGTCATTTTTTTATGCCAGAGTATTACAGTATTTTTTTTAAATCCCAAAACATATTATGCATAAAGGAATGCTCTTTATTAAATTTATAATCAGTTGCATTATTTGTCTGGAAGGTAAAACAGAATTATCAGCTATGTCACAACACCACCTTTCACTTGTATTTGGCCAGTATTTGACATTCAAAGGAAAAATAAACTGCCAAAAGTAGGCCACCCTCAGGAATAGAGGAAATGGCACAGTGATGCTTAAGTGCCCTCTGATGAACAGAGTATCTCTGAGACTTTAGGAAAAATGAAAATCTATGCAGAGGAATTCCCAATCGTTCAAATCTGAAGAAAGATGTATTTGCTGTACCGCCATGAAGATAAATGGTCAGAGTAATCAGTTTTTGATAAAACTGTTAAAGCTATTCAGGACCTTAATGAGGTCTCAGCTTGTATTTCAGACTGTGATTTCACCATATATATGACATATTTTATATGCAGTTACATAAAAGCAAAAGTGATTACAGAAGTTATCCTGGATTAGTACACCACGGCTTAATAGATGTGTTACTTAAACGTACCCATTCACTGCACTCATACTACAATGACGTCGGCAGAAAAAGTAATTCCTAGTTATGAGACTTCTAGGGTCACTTGTTGATTTCTGTGAAATAGCATAGATTTTGTGAGATATGACCCAGAAGGCTTCATCATTCTAATTTTTTCCCCTAATTCATTTTTTAAAGCAAATTATGTTTGGAAAATACTCTGATTTCCAGTGTCTCAACAAATGGGCTTAGCTTCCTCCTGAAATTAACAACTATTGCTAACCTACCGCTCAACATAGTTCTGTAAGTATTTAGAAAACATAAAATCAGCAAACTTCCCATTTAGTATATCACGCAACAAACCACCATCTTCATTCCCCTACTTCCCTACCAAAGGGCCAGTGAAATTTTGTAAGGGCACCACATTTTGCTCCTAATCGAGGAGCACTGCATTCAATACATTTTCTAGTTATCAGGAAGGTCTAGTGCCAGTATTGTTAACAAAGTGAAGAGGTAGCTTGTTTTCTCCCAGTTTGTGCAAATAATCTCCCTGACTAGAATTTAAAGATGTGAAATTATTTTCCAGAGTTTCAAATCTACTGCTATCAACTACAATGGTAGAAAGTCAGAGCTTCACAGTTTGTCCATCAGAGAAGATTTAATTCGCAAAGAGTTAACAGTAATTGCCTATGAAGAGAGATTTAAGGGTAATTATTTTGCTGCCTGGTTTACAGCACTGTACTTTGTTCAAAAATAAAAAACACTGACTGTGATAAATGAAAGCCCCTTGCCTCTAGTAAGGTAAAAGAAATGAGGACATTACTAAAAAAAAAGAAGAAGCCTGGCTTTGTAATTTCATTAGTCCCTGATCAAAAAGATGCACTCCATTAGTCTGAGACAGGAGTGCTGCCCTAAGAGGCATCACCTGAAGAAAGGGGAGAGTTTGTGTGAGAAGCATGGTCTGCTCCCAGAGCAGAGGAGAGGAGGGGGGACCG
The DNA here is from genome assembly GCA_013397775.1 of Eulacestoma nigropectus. NCBI lineage: Eukaryota > Metazoa > Chordata > Aves > Passeriformes > Eulacestoma > Eulacestoma nigropectus. The sequence goes on from VZTE01003721.1 coordinate 437,837, forward strand.
TGGCGGGGACCAGTCGCTGTCCCAGGGAGGCGGAAGGCACAGAACCAGTCTTCCAACCTGCGACCTTCTTGGTCTTACTGAAAGCGCACTATTACGTGGATCACTTGTAAAGAGAATGACTTAAGTTACAGGAGCTGTAGAAAATACAGTTATTTACAACAGGTTGCCTATAGCAGGCTCACAATCTTTTGGCATTTTTATTTTTCTTTTTTTTTCTTCCTTGTTTGGAGTTGCTTTTGAACATTTGTTTTAGAGGTTTGTTGTGGTTTGTTGGTTTTTTTTTTTCAATTTATCCTCAGAAACTTAATTTTGTAAGGGTTATTAATATTGAACAAGCAAGGCTATTTTTGTACCATACAGTACCAGAAATGGGCAGTACACAGCAGTAACGTGAAATTACTCCCATTTACTCAAATACTGCAGCAGGGCTACACAACACTGTAATGAAAACTGCTGCTCTGGTTCTGTTTCAGAAATTTTTCCATGAGTTAAAGAAAAAAAAATCTTGTAATTACTTCAAGTAATTTTCATATAATAAAGTGAACACCATACTCCATGCAGCAATTGTAAGAGGTGTAATATTATTTTAGCCATGATACTCTAAAAGGGCAAACTGCGTGATGAGGTAGTATGTTATTAGATATACTGATACTGTGGAAAAAGCATCTTTTAGTTCTGTCTTCAGATACTACATCAGTAACGTGAGCTGGTCATATGGTGAAAATGCCTAAGATTTTCTTGTAAAGACCATTTCACTGAGCACTAGAAAATGTTTAGCAAATGGCAACACTGTCAAAATCTGTCCTACTGATTTTTTTAAACCCTATACCTCTCTAGCATATATTAATCTTAGAACGAACCAACCAATTCTTCATCTTACTGTTGACTTAAAGTGATTAAAGAGGTTACAAAATCAGGAAAGAGTTTGGCCAAAGCACATTAATGCCAGCAACCAACACAATGTATTCTGACAGCACAGTTAAAACCTCCACAAGCACCAACAGAATAGCCTCAAATGAAGCTTGGCTCTTTTCAGATAAATTTTGTTCTCTTGGGCATTCTCAGATGTAACCAAGGAATTATTTCTTTCCAGAGAGGAAAAAAGTGCAAAAAATCTCCAATGTCAGTTTAAGGGAGTTTAGAAAGATGTGATATTGCAAAGTTAAGACCAGGACCTGAGACATTAGGTATTAAACTCCTCTGGCTAATTTTAACTCTGTACAGTATTTACATCAGCTTTTGGTAAAACACAGGACTTTGAGTAATTCTTCCTTATTAGCAGACTCATCAGATGTCTCATTGGCACAGCCGTGCTCTACTTTGGCTTTACCTCCCCATTTGTCTGACAGTTTGTGATGCTATAGGTAGTGCTGAATACCTTTTCTGAACCATCAAATTACTTGCCTGACTCAATACAGTTTTTTTCTTTCCATCTGTACAGAAACACTGAGCAAAACACATCTAATCAAATGTCAGGGTGTACCTACGTGATAATTATCTGAATTGCCTTTGCAGATAACAGAGAGAAATTGGCAGTTTTGGAACATGGTTCATTCCATCCTAAGGACATTTTGAATAGGTCAAGTATAACATGACCTGAAAGGGTTTTAACTCTGAGCACATATATAGGTACCTTTAAAAGTAGCTGTATTTGATAGGGAAAATTGCTCCCACCCTTTCAAAGTACAGCAGCCTATAGAGCAATGAGTTTTTGAATTAAGATCATGGCAACCTCTTCTCAAGGCTCTCAAGAGCAGCAAAAACTTCACCATGATGCCCATCTCTCATGATACAGAGCCCTTCCAAGTCTTGGCCAATGAACAGCATTTGATACTCTCTTGATGAAGTCAAAACCAAAAACTTCATGGATCTGTCAATCTTCTGCCTCCTCAAGTCCCACACAAACCAGTGCAGACTAAATTGTATGACCAAACCATGCAGAGAAAGCAGCCATGCTGCGTCGTGGGGCATGCACAAAGTTCCCCACAGCACACCACTTAAAGCAGAAGAAGAAAGAACACAGGAAAGAAAAACCTTTGGGAGAAAAAAAGAAATAGTGATGCCATCTTAGAAGAAGAAGTGGAGAAGGACATGTATACATGTATCTATATTTATCTAGATATCTGGAGATGAGATAGGCAGAGACGGCGAGACACTGAGGGAGGCTGAGGAGGGACGGATGCTGAAGTGACAAGACAGGCACACGAAGATAAGGTGGTGAGAGGAGGAGGTGGTGGGAGTGTGCAGAGTGGGTCAGGAGACACACCAAGTGAAGAGCTGCATAGTAAGAAAGGAAGTGAGAAAAAGGAATTCAGAATAGAAGCAGCAGCAAATAGAAAATGAGCATGCAGGCTCATGGTTTCAGTTTGGGGACACAGCGCATGCAATGGCAAAAAAAACTGCAGCAGAGAATAAGAGGAAGAGAGAAATTGCAAGTTTGAGGAGGACAACTGTATTGCTTTTCAAGCTTAGGCAATGAGTAATAGTACAGAGAATCATAAAATGGAGTGATGAATACTTAGCTTAGATCTTTATTTTTTCTTTTTTAACACCTTAATTTAATCATGAGTATCTTAGAGAAGATACAACACTTGCAGAACATAATTAAATGTGATGACAATTTTTTAAGGCTCAATGCAGCATCACAAGTGGTATGAAAAACAGCTCTGTAGACTTGCTACACCTAATGCCATTTCAAATGTTACACATTCAGGAATTGAAGGGAAACAATAAAAAAAAAAGTCAACTGTGGCAACCTGCATCAAGCTGCAGTATCAAGCCTCGTGCTTGCATGTGAACATAACTCATCCCTTCACTAAAATATGACCTAAACAGGCCTGTGCCATTTCTACACGCCTTGTGTAACTGAGCAGTCTGTGGTCTGATAGATGCTCCTGAGACGAATACATGGCATTCATATTTCAACCCTGAAAAATCACCATCCTTAAAGAATGTCTGTCTATCAGTTCTTCATATAAAATTAACTCATTCTGTAAGCTGAAAAAAACCCCAGTTTTTAAAGAAGAATGAATAAAACAACCATATAAATCTACCTTTAATAGGTTGCCTATAGTCTTCCCCCTCAAGCTCATCTTCTCTTGTAAAAGCACAGAAATTCTCTTATGCATAAAGGTAAGAAAAAATAAACCATTTTAACTTGATCTTTTACTACTACAATACATTTAGTAGGTGCATTTTGCCTTCTTGGAGTCTTTACCTGCCTACTGCCGTTCTGCAAATGTGAGGTTATTTAAACCAACCACATCATGTAGTTTTAAGTGCTCTTGTAGCATATAATTTAAATAAGTATGTAACTGCTTCTACTAATGCTGTTAATGATCAGCTACAGTTTTTCTGCCACGGTAATGAAAGAATACATCTTACAGCAGCTATTCATCACTCATGGCATGATGAAAAGACAATGGCCCTAGGCAAATCCTAGGTGCACACAACAGCGGCTACACAGGCAACAGCTAGAAAAAACCCATATATTCTTCAAATCTTACTATTTTAAAGAAAAGCAAACCAACAAACAATTATTGAACAGTGCTAAGAATGGCTTATCCAGAGTTCAGTGACAGGAAAAGTACACTGTACCTTCTTCTACCACTGGATTTGAAAGAGCTGCCTATGCCAGTTTGTTTACCCCTTTTACTCTGTGGGTTATTCAAAATTGTAACCTTCTATTAAATGTACTTTCTTTTTTTAAGGCTATCATTTCAAGAAGCTTATTATGTAAGGGACCAGTGGCTACAGCAAGAGTATCGTAGCTGATTTCTAAAAAGCCAGCATCTGCAACTAACACTGACATGAAGAAGTGTACTTTTAAAAAAGGAAGAAAAAAGCCCCAGACAGTCCAGAAAAGCAATGTAAAAAATACTTAAAAAAAAAAATAACTGCTGCTGTGTGAGTAGAGAACCGCAAAGAGACAAAACACTGATATTTTCTCTTTCCAGTTGCTTCACTAATGCAGTGTGATGATGAGTATGGTCTTTATAGAAAAATTATGTTTATTTGTATTGTTTTCACCTACCCTTGTGTTTCCAAGAACAACACCTTCCTGGGAAAGGGGTATGACTCACCTTTCTTTCTGACAAACAGTCTACTTTCCTTTTTTTTTTTTGCTCTAGCTATCCCACAAGTGTTTCAAGACAAAGTTCTTTCTACTTGAGCAACATACCCTTTTCCCCAAGCTGGACATGGACAAAAATACCAGAATTCTTTAAAATGCTTTCAGTTCACACATCATTTCACCAGGTATGTATGAAGCAACTAATACATGCTACCACTATTCTCTGGGGATTTATACTCTGCTTTTGCCAGCCACTTAATTCTTTTCTGTAACTGAATTCACGGACTCAAATCAACTCCTCAGTTCTCGCCACATACCACTTGAAGGGAAAAAGCACTGTATTTTTAGCAACCTTCTCTTTTCCAAACCACTTTCTCTTAGGTACAAATATTCTTTTAACAAGTTTTTGTTATTAAATTGATGTGTGAGAAAGGCTACAGAAAAGATTTTGGTACAGGGCACACTTTTGCTCCTTACCAAATTCCTCAAGATAACCATGGCAATGCATGTTTCTTCCCACCGTAAATCATCAGGACTGAAGAGGTTAGCTGTCAGACAGAATTACAGTAGCTACCATTTCACAAGGTTTCGTTTATAACCATGCTCTTATATTTGAGAGCAGAAGTGAACCAGATCATCAGAAAGCACATATTAAATTAATGCTGCGCACCACTAATTAGGTGACTGATTAGACTCTGCAACCTTTTATCTGCCATATTCTTAATTCTGTGCATGTCTCAGGCAGACAGATACAGGGTTTAGGTGAAAACTCCAGCAGGGACATAACCTTTGAATGTTGGGAGAACACCACAGAAATTTGGATAGACGAACTCCCCAACCTCACCCCACATTTCTGCTTCAGTCAAGAAATTGCAAAACAATTGGAAAATGTATCTGAAATGGGAAGAAATAAATTAATGAGTTTATGAGATGTGGCATATATTTTCCATTCTTCTCTCCACTGTGCAGACTGAAAGGAGAAAAATGAGAACCCAGCACTTGGCTCTGCATTTCTACATTAAATCCAAGCATTTGTTTCTGATCATTTTTCAGCCACAAGGATTCGGAGACTCCAAAATAAGTAACTTTATTTTAGTCATGTTAAGGGGGTATGTTCAAAAATGAACACCCTTCCTATGCAGCGTTTACATTCCAGGGCAATACACAATGGTTTTTTTAAAACATGTCTGAGGTTCTCTCGTCTTTCACTGTACTGTATTTAATTTATTATGACAATTTCTTGTTCATGTCATCAAGCAGTCAAGAAACAAAGGGTGAGTTAATCCTTTAATTCAGTTACTTATATGAAACATTAACTTTGTTTCAAACATCAAAAATTAATAAAATAGTAGAAGGGATCCTTATTTAGATTGCTTACATTTCTTATGACTGGGACAAGGTTCTAACTGTGCAGCAACTCATTAGGTGATGCTTGAGTTGTTCTGTGTTTTCAGATAAAGGACAAATACTTCTTTTGTTTATATATGCTGCAATACTCAAAGTTTTTCTAGGTCAGTAACAAAGAAAATTTAATTTCTTGGCATTGGTAGAAAGCTGTCACTTATTTTCAGGCTCTCTTCCTTTAAATAGTGGTATCTAACGAAGAAGAAACAGACCTCTATTGTTGCCTAAGGTCTGTGCCTTGCAGTAATTTTCATTCACTGGAAATACAGCACACTCTCAATTATGTTAGGCCCATTCATTTCAGTACTAGCTCTTTTTTGCACCTATATTTTGCAGTATTTTCATAATGATTATTTACTCTCAGCATCTGGAAGTTTGATTCAAATTATTCATGAACGCTTTGTTAATTACATGCACGTCATCAAACGGACTTTATCATCCAATATTTCAAACATAAAATTGCAAGATTCCTTATTGATATGCTACATAGACCTCGCTGTCTATATTTTTGTATTTTGGAAATTCGAAACATTTCTCCAAGCACCTTGTGCTTTTCCAGCAACAAAACAGAAGCAACTGAGACATGGTCAAGTTCTTGTTTAGTTGGTTTTGTTTTGATGAAAACGTTCTTTATATTTCTTCTTCATTTTGTCTCATGGGAGGAAACACCTGCCCAGAAACCATTTTAACCAGCCTTTTCCTGAAGGACTGCACCCCGTGGAAAGGGACCAACACTGGAGCAATTAGTGAAGAGCTGCAGTCCAAGGGAATATTAAAGGACGCTGGGAAGGACAGTCTCCCTTGAGATGGACCCCATGTCAGAGCAGGGGAAGAGCATCAGGAGGGAGAAGCAGCAGGGACAAAGTGCTATGAGTTGACTGCAACCCTTTGAGTTGAATCTTGTAAGATGTGTGCATGTGGGAAAGTGGTTTTAGATTTGTTCTAGTTTCTCCCCACCACAGTCTGATATTAATTGGCATTAATTAAAATCAACTTCCCCAAGATCAGTTTGTTTTGCCTGTGATGGTAAATAGTAAGTGATCTCCCTATCCCTATCCTGACCCAAACCTTTTCACTATGTTTTAACTAATTGAGCAGGCAAGGTGACAAAGCACCTTGACGGGTATGTGCTGCTCAGCCAAGCTCAACTCACCCCATCAGGCAGACTCAACCACCAGAGAAACCAGGTCTTGATCAAGCTTCCATCAGATACAAATGATATGAAATGCTGAACCCATTTTAAAACAAAAAATGACTGACATGAAAAATCTTATAAAATCAAGACTGTAAAAAAAATGGAAGACTTATGAGATACAGAAAGTATATAATGCTGTCAGACAGAATGCTGGACTGAGACAGGATTTGTTCTTTCCCAGAACAATTTTTTTTAATACATAGTTTATATTTACATCAGGTGACAGCCGTTGTAGAAAAGACAGAGCTTCAGATCTGGAAATTGATCTTGTATTTGATGCAGAAAGGACTGGGAGCTTCATTTATCTGTGGAAGTCAAAACTTCTATCTTAATTTTGCAGGAAGATCTGGAGAAGATGTGACTGTGCTAAATTCCCAGTTACACAAACGCTTTTCAGGAGGCAATGTGGGGAAGTCAGTCAAACCTGCAGACTGTAAGCTCAGACTTCTTATCCTTCATAGCTCCAGAAATGAGAGTCCCTGCTGCCATTAAAGCTTCTAAAGATGGACTTGCAAGAAGGCTTTGCAAGAGACTTTCCTTTAACTTTGAATTGAAGCTGCTGAAGATCATGTCAGAGGTCCTCTGCACTGAAGGTTAACACTGCCATTGGCCAAAGGAACCACCACATTAGACAACAAAAGTGGCTGGGAGTCACCCCTGGTCCTTTCTGCACCTTCTCGCCCAGCAGTTCTAAGGCCAGAGGAGCACAACCAAGTCAGGTGCTCACTGCTACAACTCAGGAACAGCAGAACTCAGAAAGTGAAAACACACAGAGGCCACAGCTTTACGATGAGAGGCATTTGATTCTCCCAATTCTGTTCTTCTCTTGTAACGTTTATCTGCTTCACAAAATCCTTCCCAGTGCCTTCCACCTCACTACCTATGGCCTTTGTTGTGCCTGCTGCCTTCCATCTCACTCAAGCAGCAAAAACCACTCAGTTTTCAAATTCCGTGGTCTGTGGTGGTCCAGTTACAAAGCACCAAACCCAGAAAGAGCAGCAACACAGCAGGAAAACAAATGAGCAGAACTATTGCTGACCAGCAGAAACACAGAACTTCTGGAATTGAATACACAGGCTACGACTGGCTTTGGTTGATTGGGGTTTTTTGGTGGTGGTGACTTTGTTGCTGGTATTTTTCTTTCCCTGAGATGCATTTGGGATATCCCATCTGACTTTCTGTCTTCAGAGCTCCTGGCCTAAACCCAGCCCCATGCTGCCTGCTTGATCCATGTGCCTGTGGGTTCTGCCTGTCCAGTGGGCAGGGAGACCATGTCCCCTGTCACACAATGCTTTGTGCAGCACTAATGTTCTTGGATTTCTGCTGTACACACCAGTGTAAAGTAAATAATTGGCCCCACAAAGGTGCAACCTTCCCATCCAAGCATGAAGCTTATTTGTTTAAAACCTATCTTGATGTAATAGTTTTCATCCTAGTTCAAAAAAGTCCTTCTCCTCTTCTCCATTTCATTCCCATTGCAGTATATTTTATTTCCACCTTTCTAGGAGACACTGCCTAGTTCCAGAACATGTTATTGCATTAAGCAAACAAAAGCTTTGGTGAAATTGCATGACCTATGCTACACTGGTGGTTAGACTTGAATTGTACATTGACACTTTGTTGACCCAGAAACCACGGTGAATCCCTCTTATAACTAAAAGGAATTGCAGCATATATTTCTCACACATACTTAAGCTCTGTATAATCATCTTGGATGCTACCAGAGCTTGCAAACAAAACACAGTACAGACGTGCTTAGATATAAACGCTGATGTCATGTTTGTGTAAAATATAAATTTGTTCAGATACTGAGTCCCACAAGCACATATTATCATCCAAACTCTCTGGCTATATTTCATATGCAATACTACAATTGGAAACCATGAGTACCCAATAGAATCCCGTTCAGTTCCTCCAAAGTATGTAGAGAAGAGAAAAAATTTGGTTTTGGGGGTGATAAAATGCTATTGACTGAGAACAACATTGAACTGACTACTAAGAGGCACTATGAAATTGGAGTGGCATGTCACATCATATTTTGAAAGCAAGAAATATTCAGGACTAGATTAAATGAAGCAAGGTTCCTATATTCCCAGTAAGAAACCTTAGCAATAAAAGACAGAACCAGCTCCAGTGTCTACTTGTTATTGCTTTGCTAATTGGTAGGGTTATTTCTCTGTTCCTCCATGTGGCCGCTCACTTCAGATTAGCTCATCCAATAGAATTCCTAGTTTATTTCCCATGAGTTTTTCAGTATGCAACACATCATGTGCACCACTAAGGGATAGCTGTGGCTACATGAGGCTTTTGTTTGGGCAAAACATCTCGAATTTACAAATATGTGTGGCACAACCACCTGTAACAAAACAAACATTAACAATCACATTTTCTTGCCATAATGTATCCCTCAAACAAGTTATAAACTTATTCCCTGAATCAGTAACAACAAATGATTAATAATATTTGACCCTCATTTCTCTGCCACAGAGATATGGACTTTTCAATATGCTAGCTTGTTGTTTTGTCATTTATCATTCAAACTAAATTTTAAATTTAATTTCCTTAATCACTTTAAGAGTCTATTTCTACAATATTTAATTGCTCAGACGTGACGATCTCTCATCCTTGTACAATTTATCTTGGCCAAGAAAAATAACTGCTATTACACAGGACTAGGTAGAGGATTCTGATTCAGTCAAGTGTTCAGTAGATTAGTTTAACTGCAGTGGAACTGTTTCAAATACGAGTGAGAAATAAATGTCATAAAACCAAAAAACCCCAAACCAATAATAACAATACTTCCAGGGAAGATGCAAAGTCTAAACAGGCTGTGGAGATGAGGGTTGTTAGAATGAAGGACCAGGCATCTTGGGCTGCTTTAGGGAAGGACTGCCAGCAAGACAAGAACGTGACCAATGTGTGATAGCACATCAGTCACTAATGAGAGCATATGGAAAAAATAGAATAACTGATTTTTGGGACACTAGATGCTTTTGTGCTCTTTGCACATCAATATTCCACAAGTTCATATGACCCATGTAGTTTTAAAGGTTCAACTCTGGAAATGCACTTTTTTCCAACATCTTTTCATGTGATGACATGCAACAAAGTATAACAGAAAATTAGTACATATTTTGGCAATCAGATAGATTCAGCTTAGGAACAATGCAAGGCACAGAAAATGTGGTCTTGGTCAGGATTAAAATATTATTACATCACTGTATATTTCAGCTTACCAACTGTCAACCTACACTGCATCAGATCACATATCTGTGATAGAGTATTTATAAAAAGAAGAGATGCATCCATAGATAAACTTGATAGTTCTATGCAGCAGAAAACAAGACAGTACAGGGAGCCATGGGGTTAATTACCATATTCTGCATGTTCAAAAGCTCTAAATAGCAATATTTTGCAAGTACCTAAACTGCCATGAAAAAAAAAAAAAAAAACAGCAAAAGCCAACAGTGTGCAAAATCTTCACAGTAAAAATAAAATCTTAAAAAGCAACTTCATTTTTCATAAAATGTGATTTTTATTAAAGCAATGTCATCAGGTAGTCACAAAAAAAGAACGGCAAAGGTATGGCACTTCCCACCACTAGGACATGGTGTAACTTTACTTTCTCTCGAGACTGATTCACTGAGAATGTCTGAAGAGGAAGATAGTTAACAGCTGATCGCTTAATTTCTCATTCACCTATTATAGCTGTGAAGAATCAGATATAGTAATAAACAATGACAATTGAAACCACTGAGGAAATAAACAAATCAGATATACTTTGGCTTTTAATACAAGCCAGTAACACGCCTTAGACTTTCTTTCAGGTTTAGGCAAATACAAAAGTGCTGGCATCAGAAGTAGTCACATCAACCTCATAGCTGATCAATCTCAGAAGAGAGATTAGAAGAAAATATATATCTCCTAAAATGGAAATAATGAAAACTATTTGAATGCACAGATGGGTGTTAAGTGAAAATGGCACTGCAAGTTGTCAGTGCGAATTAATAAAATAAACTTTCAGAGAAGGCGCGAATACAAGATATCTCCGATACAAAGTATACTTGAAAAAGAACAGGAGTTACCTCAATTTCAGAGTCACATATTAAGTCCCACACAGGCATGGCCACATTTTCCCCACAGTATTAATGGAAGAAATGCAAATTACAATGGTAACAATTCAGTTCATTTCCTCTCTTGGAAGCTGCCCCAGCTTGTCAACGGAAGTTGTTGCTTAGTTCACAATACAGATGTTCAGATCACAAGAGCTTCTGCCACATAAATGCTGTAAATAACTGTTTAAGAATGATATAAAAAACTTTGAAGTTTAAATTTCTCTGTCAACACTCTGAGACTTTTATCTCTGCATCTTCTGCATATGCAAAAGCAAGAAGCATGTAGTCTTTATTCTATGGGTACTTGAAGTATTTCACACTTTAAGGATAATTTCCCCATTTTTACTGCTAGCAAAAGGCAAAATGAGACTTAGTTCAATGTACAAAACTGTATTTCCGAAGGGAAGGTGCTTTTAATCTGGCAGTGCCCAGTATTCTTGATTCGGACACAGTAATTGACTTTCCTGCTGCCAGATGAAACCGAACATTTGGACATCAGCAAAGTTTGAAATCAGGTAAGCATCAGAGAAAGAAATCAGATTTTATTCCAGTGGGTGCCCTGAAAATGCTAGCTCTGAGTGATAATGAGGAGAGGTAAGGAACTCCAGTGGACAAAGAAGAGCTCCAAAGCCATTCTCACACTGCTACCATTTGTGTGAGAATGCCCTGTTACAGTTCGCTTAGCATTAAGAAGAACATGTGAAAAATTTGTCCCTAGCCTCAAGCCCACTCAACCTGACCTTGGATTTAAGATGCAAGATGGTGTGTGAAGTTAGAAGGAAGAATGGTACAGCTGAGAAACCAATCTGGAACTCTGCTTCTCAGTTGGTGTCCCCCCTTTCAGATTTCTTTGCCTAAACACACTACATGCTGCAATTTTGAAATGAACTTCAGGGATGGTGGATTCAGTCCTCCCTTTGACATCATATTAAAAATTTCTTTTCTGTCATTTCATTTCTGAAGGAAAACCACCAGAGCAACTGATTAGATGCCAAACAAGAGGTCTGGCATCATAAGACAATCAGAAGAAGAAGCTGACAGACTTCTAGCTAAGACTGAGCAACAAAGGTTCTTAAAAGTAAAAACAAGAGAGCAAAAGAAGGCGGAAAAGAAGGATAACATGATCACCTATTTGATCTTCTACTTAAACCACTAAAATAACATTCTGTGCAGAAATAAGAAAGGCAAAACTACATGGTCAAGTTCAAAGAAGAATGCCAGAAGAAGATAAAAATGTGCGACTGGACAGAAACTCGTACATAAAAAACCAGACAAAAACCCAAAACATAACAAAATGCGCCCCCCCCC